>JAVJIF010008595.1:0-123185 GCA_038442645.1 Agave tequilana
ATTGACAAAAAGGGGGAGAAGAATTTGAGTTTTGTTTTTATATATGCATAATTGTGTTTTTACATATACTAAGTTCATGCATAGCAAATAAATAATAAGATATGATGCATGCTTTGTTTAGTATCATGTGCTTTCATTGCATATATATTATGTTTATTGTGATGCATGAGTTAAGGGGGAGCCTTCTTTGAAGCTTAACTTTAATCCATGCATATATAACTCCATGAGTTTTGTCATCATCAAAAGGGGGAGATTGTTGGCCCAATGGCCTTCCACTCTAGTTTTGATGATGATCAACACTCATGTAGTTATGTTTACTAATATTCTTGTGTTCTAAGTTTCAGATCATTAACAGGATATTAGTTGGTGATTAGCTTCAACAAGATGTTTAGAAGCTTATCATGATGATTCGGTGCCAAAGCTTAAAGATCATACCTTTGCACTTGGAGAATCACGGAGTTTTGGAGCAAGTCTACTTGAAGATGAAGATCATCAAGAAGACTTAGGTATCTAGTTTAGATTATGAGTTTTAGATCCTGTGTAAAGTTTAGTTTAGTTGATATGCTCAAGTGCACAAAACACACACGTTTTATGATTTGGTATTTGGTTTTCATGAATAATAGATCAAAACAAGTTTACATATGTTATATGTATAGTAGAAGTTTTCTATTTATACATACATGCTTTAACTTGGTAAACAAACTTATTTTGACTATCCTATTCATGTTTTGGAAAAATCAAGTTTGACAAAAATACAGGATTTGTTTTTGATAAATTTGCAAGACACAAAATGAATTGATATGTTGATATATTGTCTTGAAATTTTTATCACAGGTTTATGTTTCAATATAAAATGACAAAAACAATTTATGGAATTTCAGAAAAGATAAAAGATTTTTATAAAATATTTTTTCCAAAAATTCTGACCTTGATTTGTGCTGACAGGCTGGTCGGTCGACCGTGTCGGTCGACCGCACCAAGGGGCCGGTCGACCGACCCGGTCGACCGACGTGCACAGACGTGCACGTCTGTTAGGCACAGATCCGGTCGACCGGGTCGGTCGACCGATGTGAGAGTTCTGCTCTCTGGAAGTTTTCGGTCGACGGGCCGGTCGACCGGTAGTGCCCAACGGTCACTTTTCTGACCGTTGGCGGTCGACCGGGCCGGTCGACCGGTGGCTGTCAGAATTGCCACATCAGCCTAACGGCTATATTTTTCTAGGGGCTATATAAACCCCAATATTTGGAGTTTTGGCTAAGATTTTTGGGCTGTTTTTCTTACATCTCTGAAGCTAAAAGGAAGTTTTTAAAAGAGTTTAAGTGCTAACAAGATTTATTCTTTGTGTTTTTTAAGGGTTTTGAAAAATCAAAGAAAATAGGATTTGGGATATTTGTGTTGATTTTCATTCTATATCTTTTGGCAAGAATTTTCCCAAGTATTTTTCTTTGTTGCTTGTTTCCAAAACACTTAGTTTCCACTTGAGCTATATCTTCTATCCTAAGTTATTAGGATCTTTGTTTTGTGTGGAAAAAAGAAAAGAGAAAAAGAAAGAAAAAGAGAAGTTTGTGGTTGTGGAATCACTTGTTGTAAACCCTCCTTGCTTTGTGAATCCCTCTTCGGTAGAGGTGATCGGAGTGGTATTGTGATTGGTTTGTGAGCCTCTTAGGTAGAGGGGGTTGTTGTATTTGGCTACGGGCCGTATCCCTCTTCGGTAGAGGTGGATTGTGGTTGTATAGCCTCGGTGGCTTTGTAAGGTTGAGAGAGGAGTTTGGTACTCCTATAGTGGATTGGGAAATCCTACACGGTGGTGTAGGCGGGGATGTAGAGCTAGGGGCTCGAACCTCGAAACACATCTTGGTCTTTGCGTTGATCCAATTTCTCTCAACTCTACTCTTTTACATTTGTGCAAGCATCATCCATTCATATCATCGTATATACTTGCTGTGTTTTGAGCATTGTTTCATATTGCCTTGCATATATTTCTATTGCAATCATCTATACTTGCTTGGCTTAATTGTGTGCATTGTATTGCTATATCCTTGATTGCTTGGATTGCTTGTGTGGTGTTTCATCATAGCAATTCCTTCTTTACTTGTTCGATCATATCTCATACAACACGGTTGCATTGCGCACCTCTAACCCATTCAAGGGGAATTGGGAGGAAGGAGTTCAGAACCTCGAAAGGGGTATTCGGCTCTTAGTCGGTTTTGAGAGATCGTTGCATCACTCATATTCACTAAGTTTAAAAAGATCATTAGATTAGCATTTACACCTATTCACCCCCCCTCTAGGTGTATTTCAATGGTATCAGAGCTAGTGCTCCTGATATTAGGCTTAACATCCTAGGAGTGATCCATTTGCTTGCTAATCTCTTTTGCATTTGCTTGTTTGCACACATTTAGTTATACCATGGATTTCATGACCCCACCTATGTATGACCCTTCCAACATTCATGTTTGGAAGATTAGGATGACTGTTTATTTACAAACCCTAGGTCATAAAATTTATCTTGCTATTACCAAGGAATCCTTCCTTAGTGATTGCAATCATATAGGGGCCAATGCACAAGCCCTTGAGGCTATTAGAAGCACTTTACCTAAAGATTATCTTATGCGTGTTTCTAATATTGATTCCGCTTTTGCAGTGTGGAATCTATTGTCAACCACAACCACCACCTCCGAGCTTCAAGCACAAATCCAAAGGGAAGAGGAATCAAGTGGAGAGTCCGAATCTCAATGCTACATGATCCAAGGGAATGACTCCCTTGAGGTACAATCGGAAACCCACTTAGATAGTGATGATGCTAGTTCTTCATGTGATGATTATGCTGATCCCATGCCTTAAATGAAGAACTATCTATTGTGTGTGAAAAATTAATGAGAAGTATAAAATTTTGAAAAAGAAAAGTCTAGATATTGAAAAAGAAAATGAATGTTTGCACTCTAGACTTGATTGTGTTTTGCAAGAGAAAGTTGAGGTCTATAATGAAAGGGATTCATTGAGATCTCAATTGGAACTTGCTTTAAAAGAAAATAACTTTTTGAAAAATAAAAATGATTGTGATAATTTTGAAAAATAATGATGTTTTATCTTCAAAGATTGAATTTGTTTTAAGAGAAAATGAGTCTTTGAAAAATGAAATTGTTTTCATTACAAAAGAATTAGACATTTGTGTTAAGAAAAATGAATCTTTGAAAATTAAGATTGATTCACATGTTTGCCATGCTAGGGTAGTATCACACACACCACCTATTGCATGCCACACCTCTTCTTTTATCAACAATGATATATCCATGTTTAAGAAGAAGGTAGATTGTTTGGGCTCCACTATGAGCCAATGTGCCATGAACCATACACGGTTGGAAACTTTGCTTCGAAAGAAACAAGTTCCATCTTTTATGCATGCACACCCTCCACGGCATACACATGCTCCTCACGGACACCATCACACGTATGCTCATGTGTACACTTGTACACATTGTGGTCGAAAAGGCCATCTAGCTAAATTTTGCTTTGATAGACTACATACTACAAATTAGCTAAGAAATATGTTTGGGTTAGAAATGAGACTAACCCCCATGGACCCAAAAGACAATGGGTACCAAAGACCACACCTCCATTTTTGATGTAGGTGAGGGCTCTCACATGACGTGAGAGTGTTGACACCTTGGAGTGGATGCGTTCCGGACTTAAAGGAAATTATATGGATGCATCACTTTCAAGGGAAGAGTTGGTGGGAGGACCACCTTATTTTGGAGAATTAGAGAAGTGCCCTCATCGGTTTTGGTATAAATCTCTAACTCTCATATTATTTGTTACATGCTTTTATGATTCATTATTATAGCATGTCTCATTGTTTAAGCATATTTTTGATGACTTGGATTAGTGTGTAAATTCCATGATTATTAGATCCATGACTTACATGTATAGTATTTGAGACACACATGCTTATTTGATTCATATTAGTGTTCTCACCGTTTGTTTAGCTATAATGTACATCATGAATCTAATACATGTAAATTTGCATATTAATCATGTTTTAGTTTTATCATGATGTTCTTTTATCATGCTTGATGCTTCTTGTGGTAATAACATGTTTGAAGGTAGATTTTATTAAAACTTGTGTTAAATGTACAAATAGTGAGCTACATTTGTTTCTTATGTAATTGAACTTCATGCTCATTTGTATTCACTATATGCACACGTATAAGCTAGTTTTGGTGATTTGCTCATTCTTACTTGTTATGCCCATTGTCATGTTTTTAGATCATGTTCATTTAAAATAAAAGAATTATGATGAATTTTGTATGTGTTTTAGTTAGAAATATGGTATTCGTGTTTGTTTTGATGCTTCATGACTTGATTACATGTTTAGATGTTAGTTTTCATTAAGACTAGTTATATACTTGTACATAGAGTGGGTAACAAATAAATCTATATATGTTGAGCTTGAACGCTTATTTGAACCCATTAGATGTGCTAGTATAGTCTAGTTTTGATGATTCATACATTTTAAACTTGTATTCCCATTTTTGAATTTGTTTTGATGAATATGAGTTTCCATTTCATGTATATGTTTATTTTGCCAAAACATAAGATATACATGTATAGCCCTTGAGTCATTTGCCTTCAATGCAAAATCTATTTATGGACTCAATTGTGTTTAGGGATATGTATGTATACTTAGTGTAGTGACAATTCATACATATACCATGAAATAAAATTTGATTGTTTAATGAAAATTTGATTTTTCATGTTTGATGTATTTATGTTTAACTTCATGTATATGTCTATCTAGTTCAAACTAATCTTATACATATACATCCTTTTTGAGCACGTGCTTTCATGCATCTACTCTTAGTGGACTCGTTGAGTTTTGGATATGTATGTATATGTTAGCTTGCATTAGACATACATATGCCTGAAGATTAAATAAGGAGTTTTATATGATTTTTCATGTTTTTGATAGAATTATGTTTTAAGGAATATTGAGCTCAATGAAATATTTTTCATGATTATGATCTTCACATATTATTTGTACACTCATATCTATTGCTCATGTTTTGTTTCTCATGAGTTATGCTTTATTGGTTAGAGTGATGATTATCATGTGAATTTCAATTTTGTTTTATTCCTTGCTTGAAGGATTTCGTGCTAGTTAACAAATTTTCCATTTAACTAGTTGCGGCGTTCTTCATTTTGGTAGTGATTTTCAAACAAACTACATTTTCAAATCTATCTTTGAAAACCCCTACCTTCTAAGGGCGGTAGGATGGGAGATCATGTTCATGTATGCCCTAAATTAAAATTCTTTAAAACTTGAATTATGATTGGGTGGTAGATGATATGAGATATACACATGCTTTTATGTTATGTCAATTGGTATCATTGAATTTTTTTTCAATTGGTATCATTTTGACCTTTGTATACTCATATGTTTATTGTGTATGTATGTTTTCATTTGGTATCATCTATTGGTGATTGATACTCATTCCATTTCATACACATATACTTGTTTTATTTGTGCCTACTATATTCCTATATCTTAGAGCACAAATAGTTGTTTATGCTAGTGCTTGAGTTTCAATTTGTTTCAATTGACTACTTTTAAATTGGTATCAAGACTATGCATGATTTTAGTTTGTATTTCATAAAGGGGGAGAAAATTTGATTTTGTATTTTAATTGGTATTTGTACTCCCACTCTTTATGATTAAAAGTTGTTATTTTAATTATATGATATCAACATCAAATTTGTTAAATATATTTAAAATGAATAATTCTTACAATTGGTATCAATGTTTCTATGTAAAATCTTTTAAATTGGTAAAACTTTTACAATTGGTATCATATTTGAGAAATTCAAATTTGGTATGTTTATTACAATTGGTATCTAAAATTTTGTTTTAAAGAAAATATTCAAAGTTTTGATTTGTATTTCCTATATGCAAGGAGAGCTTAACATCTCTCTTACATATAGATTCATGTTGAGTATATTATAAATTGAGGAGCTTGACAACTCTTCTTATATGATATACGTGTGTAGGGGGAGCTTCACATCTCCTCTTATGCATTACATAATATGTGTTATGTGAATTGGGGCTTGTCATCCCTTCTTCATGTAATGCATATGTGTAGGGAAGCTAACTTAGCGTCTTCCTCTTCATGAATGTATATAGCATATAACATTTATTGATGTTTGTTTATTGGTATCAAGATGCTTCATTGACATATTTTCAATTGATATCACGTTTTTAAAGTCACCCCTTATTGACTTTGTTTTTTTTTGTTTTAGACAAAAAGGGGGAGAACTTTGTTTGTATTGTTTTGGTTAAAAGGGGAAGTAAGATTTTTACCCCTCATTTTATTTATGGTTTTTTGATTATTCACCCCTTTGTTGATGATTGACAAAAAGGGGAGAAGAATTTGAGTTTTGTTTTATATATGCATAATTGTGTTTTTACATATACTAAGTTCATGCATAGCAAATAAATAATAAGATATGATGCATGCTTTTGTTTAGTATCATGTGCTTTCATTGCATATATATTATGTTTATTGTGATGCATGAGTTAAGGGGAGCCTTCTTTGAAGCTTAACTTTAATCCATGCATATATAACTCCATGAGTTTTGTCATCATCAAAAAGGGGAGATTGTTGGCCCAATGGCCTTCCACTCTAGTTTTGATGATGATCAACACTCATGTAGTTATGTTTATTAATATTCTTGTGTTTCTAAGTTTCAGATCATTAACAGGATATTAGTTGGTGATTAGCTTCAACAAGATGTTTAGAAGCTTATCATGATGATTCCGGTGCCAAAGCTTAAAGATCATACCTTTGCACTTGGAGAATCACGGAGTTTTGGAGCAAGTCTACTTGAAGATGAAGATCATCAAGAAGACTTAGGTATCTAGTTTAGATTATGAGTTTTAGATCCATGTGTAAAGTTTAGTTTAGTTGATATGCTCAAGTGCACAAAACACACACGTTTTATGATTTGGTATTTGGTTTTCATGAATAATAGATCAAAACAAGTTTACATATGTTATATGTATAGTAGAAGTTTTCTATTTATACATACATGCTTTAACTTGGTAAACAAACTTATTTTGACTATCCTATTCATGTTTTGGAAAAATCAAGTTTGACAAAAATACAGGATTTGTTTTTGATAAAATTTGCAAGACACAAAAATGAATTGATATGTTGATATATTGTCTTGAAATTTTTATCACAGGTTTATGTTTCAATATAAAATGACAAAACAATTTTTATGGAATTTTCAGAAAAGATAAAAGATTTTTATAAAATATTTTTTCCAAAAATTCTGACCTTGATTTGTGCTGACAGGCTGGTCGGTCGACCGTGTCGGTCGACCGCACCAAGGGGCCGGTCGACCGACCCGGTCGACCGACGTGCACAGACGTGCACGTCTGTTAGGCACAGATCCGGTCGACCGGGTCGGTCGACCGATGTGAGAGTTCTGCTCTCTGGAAGTTTTCGGTCGACCGGGCCGGTCGACCGGTAGTGCCCAACGGTCACTTTTCTGACCGTTGGCGGTCGACCGGGCCGGTCGACGGTGGCTGTCAGAATTGCCACATCAGCCTAACGGCTATATTTTTTCTAGGGGCTATATAAACCCCAATATTTGGAGTTTTTGGCTAAGATTTTTGGGCTGTTTTTCTTACATTCTCTGAAGCTAAAAGGAAGTTTTTAAAAGAGTTTTAAGTGCTAACAAGATTTATTCTTTGTGTTTTTAAGGGTTTTGGAAAATCAAAGAAAATAGGATTTGGGATATTTGTGTTGATTTTCATTCTATATCTTTTGGCAAGAATTTTCCCAAGTATTTTTCTTTGTTGCTTGTTTCCAAAACACTTAGTTTCCACTTGAGCTATATCTTCTATCCTAAGTTATTAGGATCTTTGTTTTGTGTGGAAAAAGAAAAGAGAAAAAGAAAGAAAAGAGAAGTTTGTGGTCGTGGAATCACTTGTTGTAAACCCTCCTTGCTTTTGTGAATCCCTCTTCGTAGAGGTGATCGGAGTGGTATTGTGATTGGTTTGTGAGCCTCTTAGGTAGAGGTGGTTGTTGTATTTGGCTACGGGCCGTATCCCTCTTCGGTAGAGGTGGATTGTGGTTGTATAGCCTCGGTGGCTTTGTAAGGTTGAGAGAGGAGTTTGGTACTCCTATAGTGGATTGGGAAATCCTACACGGTGGTGTAGGCGGGGATGTAGAGCTAGGGGCTCGAACCTCGAAACACATCTTGGTCTTTGCGTTTGATCCAATTCTCTCAACTCTACTCTTTTTACATTTGTGCAAGCATCATCCATTCATATCATCATATATACTTGCTTGTGTTTTGAGCATTGTTTCATATTGCCTTGCATATATTTCTATTGCAATTCATCTATACTTGCTTGGCTTAATTGTGTGCATTGTATTGCTATATCCTTGATTGCTTGGATTGCTTGTGTGTGTGTTTTCATCATAGCAATTCCTTCTTTACTTGTTCGATCATATCTCATACAACACGGTTGCATTGCGCACCTCTAACCCATTCAAGGGGAATTGGGAGGAAGGAGTTCAGAACCTCGAAAGGGGTATTCGGCTCTTAGTCGTGTTTTGAGAGATCGTTGCATCACTCATATTCACTTAAGTTTAAAAAAGATCATTAGATTAGCATTTACACCTATTCACCCCCCCTCTAGGTGTATTTCACAAACTCCTCTAGATTCCCCTTGAATGGGTTGAGGTGCCGCGTTGGCTCTCTTGGTTGAATACAAGTGTTAGCAACAATCCCACGCAAGTATATATCAAATATGCACAAGGGTATATCAAGCATGTAAAGTAAATACAATGTAAGTAATGCAAGATATAATAGAGACAAAAAGAGTAAGAGAGCAAGAGTGAGCAATCGCAAACACAAAGGGTTTGTTTCGAGGTTCGAGCACACTTGCTCTACATCCCCGCCTTCGACACACGAAGGATTTCCACTATGCACGATCCAACCGGATCTCTCCTTGGTGCCGCAACACCTACAAGCCCTCGGACTCCCAAAGTCCCTTACACACCACAAGCCCACCGGCTCGTCGAGGCCGCACCTCAAGCTACAAGAGTTCGCACCCGAACCCTAAACAACCACGAGCACACTTGCCCGTCTCCTCAAAGTACAAGATGAAATCTTGGTGATCTAAACACTTGATCACCTACAAAAACTCTCACTACAACACCTATAGGATGAATAGCTCAATGGATGCTCAAGTGTAGTGTGAGAAATCAAGAAAGAACTTTTGATGGAAAACTCAAGAAATCACAATAAACACTCTCTTGATAAAATCCCTTTTGATAGGAATATTGGCACTCTATTTTGTGGAGAAAACTCTGCTAAAAGAATGGAAATAACTGGACAAAAGCTCTCCTAAAATCTTAGCTTCAAACAATGACAAAACCCCTTTTATAGAGGTCAGAAAAATCTGACCGTTGGGTCTGTCAGAGCTGCCGGTCGACCGCCCGGTCGACCGGTAACGGTCAAAAATCTGACCGTTACAGCCTCCGGTCGACTGGCCCGGTCGACCGAGAATAATAGAGAGCACTGCTCTCAGTTCCGGTCGACCGGCCCGGTCGACCGCACAAAACTGCCAGACGTGCACAGTTTTGTGCACGTCGGTCGACCGGCCCGGTCGACCGACCTCTGTGCAATGGGTTAACTTGGAGCACAGTTTTGAGGTCTAAAACGTTCGAATTTGGGAATAAGTATATAGGATGAATTTGTAGATATTGAAGTCTTCTTTCTAATGCAACTTAAGTCAAATCAATATCAATTCGGAATTGAAAGTTATCAATAAAATACTAAAAGGTATCAAATCAGAAACTGAAACTGTTTTTTCAGACTTCAACCCAATATTTGACATTCTAACATTTAAATCAGAAGATGATTATTGAATATTAAATGTAGCTCTGAAAGTCATCTTTAAAATGCAATATAATCATGTTAATTGAATATAGGAATCAAAAGTTATGATTAGAAAACTAAAAGTGTGTCGAGCAGATCAGCAGGACAGACGAGAGTTCTAAAAGGTTTTGGTTAAAAACACGTGTATATTTGAAACACCAAAAACTAAAACGGTATTTTTCTAAAACTAAAAATCTTTTATGAAAACACATAAATCAAGAGTGTGTGTGTGATATGAACTTGAGCAATCCACCAACTATCTATCCTTTACATTTAACTAAAACAAACAAAAATCTTATACCTAGACACAAGTCTTCATCTTCTTGAAGTCTTCACTTGAAGGCTTCTCATCTTCTTGACTTGGTCCAAATGCAATCCACCGAGCTCATCTCTAGATGTGTTCTTGATGCATAGGCTCGTGAATCGACCGGTGCTAGCTTCCAACTTGTCTTTAAATCCTTTGTTGAAGCTCCACACCTACCAAGATCTTGATGAAGAATCTGTCACTAATTAAACACAAGATCATTAGTAAACATAACTTCATGAGTTGATCATCATCAAAACTAGGGTGATAGGCCTTTGGGCCAACAGAAACAAGTCAAGTTTGTGGTGTACAAGCTCAGGGGAGAAGCAGCCGCATGATGGGATCAATTGCAAATCACAAGGAGACGTCAATGCAAGCTGCTCGTGGTGACTGGATGTTGACACTCCAAAAAGACAAACTCCTCAAATGGCTCTTCAACCGTCTGAACGATGTCTAACTTGTCAACACTCTCAAAAGACAAGCTGACGACCAGTGTCGGCCAACCCCCGAGGGACTAAGCAGTAACTTGAACCCTACTGATCCAGTGAAGCAGACAGTAGGCCAAGTGTGATCTTTGAAAAGGCCTGGGCATGCCTAAAAGGCTAAGTTTGTTCAAACACTTGGCTTCACTTGAGCCCAAATGGCTAGCTTCGCATAAGAAGCTAACTCTTGTTAAACTCTATTTGAGAGCTAACAGTTAGCTTTGCATGAAACTTTGTTACAGCTCCGCAGAGGGCTCATTTTTAACTTCTGATGAAGCTTCCACATAACTCCGCAGAGAGCTAACTGTTAGCTTCGCATGAAGCTTCTCCATAGCTCCGCAGAGGGCTCATTTTTAGCTTCGCATGAAACTTAAGTCTAGCTCCGCTGAGAGCTAGGATAGCTTTGCTTGAAGCCTTGATTTAGCTCCGCTTGGAGCTATTTGTCATGTTGATTATTTCAACATCTCAGCATGGAATTGATGGGGTAGATCTCACTTTAAATGGGTGGCTAGCCCCATGATCTCCTCATTATGAGTCCACTACTCATTAAATGGAGATAATGGAGGGATTTTTAACGTCCCTAAGCCAAACTGGCTAATTAGCTTTGGAGGGATTTTTAACGTCCCTGAGCCAAACTGGCTAATTAGCTTCGCAGCTTTGTAGGCTTTTGAGCGTATCTTCGCATGCGCACATGTTAGCTTCGCTCAACCTGTGTTTAGCTTCACTGAAGCTAGTTTAAGCTTCAGACGCAAAGCTAGACTGATTAATTCAATCTTGCTGAATTTTAGCGACAGTTACACCCCTTTAGAGCCTATAAATTGAAAAACACCTAGAGGGGGGGGTGAATAGGTGCAAGTGCTAATCTAGTGAACTAAGTACGCTAAATGCGGAAGCTAATGCAAATTATTGCAACACACTTAATACAACACACAAGTGTAGCCGAATTCCCCGTGAAGGGCTCTGGACTAACTCCTCTTGATTCCCCTAAATATGGGTTGAGGTGCTATGTGAAGCTCTTGTGGTTAAGTATAAGCGAGGCACACACAAACAATCAAGCATATACAAGATATAGCAATATGAAATATGCAAGGACAACACAAGCAAATAGATATGATATGGCAATATGAATTATGCTCAACACAAGCAAATATGATATGATGATATGAATGATGCTTTGCACAAATAGAAGAGAGAGAGAGTTGAGAGACAAGTGGATCAAACGCTAACAACAAGATATGTTTCGAGGTTCGAGCCCCTATCTCTACATCCCCGCCTACACCACCGTGTAGGATTTCCAATCCACTATCTCCCACCGAGGGAACCTCTACCGAAGAGGATTTGTTACAACACAAGGAGTACCAAACTCCTCTCTCAATACAAACACCACCTCACACAAGAGGGGTAGGCTCGTAGCCAAACAACAACCAACACCTCTACCGAAGAGGGTTTACAAACCAAACTCCACCTCTCACTAGAGGGAGCAAACCAACCAACTCAACCTCTACCAAAGAGGGAGCAAACCAATCACCCGATCAACCTCTACCAAAGAGGGATACAACAAAAGCAAGGGTGTACAACTTGGAGGCTACAACAACCTCAAACAATCTCTCTTTCTTTTCTCTTTCCACAAAACAAATGATCCTAATAGAATAGGATAGGTGATAGCTCAAGTGTGGAAAACTAGGTGTTTGGAAAACAAAAACACAAAGAAAAATACTTGGGAAAACTCTTGTAAAAGATAGAAAATGAAAGCCAAGACAAATCTCCCAAAATACTCTTTTCTTTGATTTTTTCAAAAACCTAAAACAAATAAGATTGGAAGTTTAAAGCCCAAAACTCTTTTGAAAACTTGTTTTAAACTCTGGGAAACTGGGAATTTTTCTCTTGTCAAAACCTTGGCCAAAATCTCAAAGAAATGGGGTTTATATAGGCCCATCAGAAAACTAGCCGTTAGGCTGATCTGGCAGCCTGACAGGCTAACGGTCGGCCGGCCCGGTCGGCCGCCAACGGTCAGAAATGTGACCGTTGGGGCAACCCGGTCGACCGCCCGGTCGACCCAAACAAACAGAGAGCACTGCTCTCAGGTCCGGTCGACCGCCGGCCGACCGTCCCTGTGGTCTGCCAAACGTGCACAGGCTTGTGCACGTCGGTCGACCTTAAGGGTCGACCGGCCTCTGGTGCGGTCGACCGGTGCGGTCGGCCGACCTGGCCTGTCAGCCACTGTTCTGGGACAGAAACACATATTAAAAATATTTTTGAAAATCTTTTATCTCTTTTAAAATTACAATAAAAATTGTTTTATCATTTTACTTTGATAAACACACTTGTGATAAAAATTTCAAGACATATATCAACATATTCAATCATTTTTGTGTCTTGCAAGTTTTATCAAAAACCAACACTAGTATTTTTATCAAACTTGATTTTTCAATACATGAATAGGAAAGTCAAAATAAGTTTGTTTAAAAGTTAAGCATGCATGTATAGAATGAAACAACTATACATATATCAATTAAACTTGTTTTGATCAACTATTCATGAAACCAAAAATCAAACATAAAACGTGTGTGTATTGTGCACTTGAGCATATCAACTATACTAAGTTTTACAAATGGATCTAAACACACTATCTAAACTAGGATACCTAAGTCTTCTTGACGATCTTCATCTTCAAGTAGACCCGATCCAAAACTCCATCCATGGGCTAGGCTATGTGTGATCTTGAAGTTTGAGCCCTGGAATCACCATAGAAAGCTTCTAAACTCCTTGTAGAAACTAATCACCAACTAATATCTTGCTAATAGATCTGAAACTTAAATTCACAAGAATATTAGTAAACATAACTTCATGAGTTGATCATCATCAAAACTAGAGTGGAAGGCCTTTGGGCCAACAATCTCCCCCTTTTTGATGATGAGAAAACTCATAGAGTTATATATGCATGGATTAAAGTTAAGCTTCAAAGAAGCTCCCCCTTAACTCATGCAGAAACAAATAAATAATAAATATGCAATGAATGGCAATGCATTATATCATGCATGAAAAACAATAAACCAAAACATGTTCTAGGCTCTAGATACCAATGAAATATTCACAATAAACATGTTCTAGATACCAATTAAAATCATAATATATGCAAAAACATAAGCATGCATATAAACTCAAAATCTTTCTCCCCTTTTTGTCAATCATCAACAAAGGGGTAAAAACAAAATCAAAGCATTAAACAAATTCTTCTATCAACAAAACATGTTCTAGACACCAATGAAATGTGAAAGGTGTTCTAGATACCAATTAAATGAATAAAACTTTTCCTTTTTTTTAAATAAATGTATACAAAGACATGCATAAAAATCTAAATCCTTCTCTCCCTTTTTGTTCTATAACACAAATGATGTAAATAAGGGGTAAATAACAAATCATAAGATGTACACTCAATTAAGATACCAAATGAAACTTATATGTCAATGAAGTACATCTTGATACCAATTGAAAGTGAACATACCAAAACAAAATTTTGAGATATCAATTTAAAACATAAACATTTTGATATCAAAAGATAGTATTTTTCTTTTTAAGCCATATAAACAATTTTGATTGTGATATCATATGCTTAAAATAAACATCAAATTTCCAATCATAAAGTGTGGGAGTGGAAATCAAATACCAATTGAAATATGAAAGTCAAATTTTCTCCCCCTTTATGAAATATAAACTAAAACAATGCATAGGCTTGATACCAATTTAAAAGTAATCAATTGAAATAGGATAATCATTGAGGTTTTCAAGCTTAGCATAAACAAATATTTGTGCTCTAAGATATAGGAATATAGTAGGCACAAATAAAACATATATGTATGAAAAAAAAATAGATACCAATAGACATTGATACCATTGAAATGAGAGCATACATACATAAACACATATGAGTATACAAAAGAATCAAGATTGATACCAATTGAAAGAGTTCAATGATACCAATTGACATAACAATAAAAGCATGGTATAACTCATATCAAAGCGAAGAATACGAACTAGTTAAAATGAAAAGTTTTGTTAACTAGTACGAAATCCTTCAAGTAAGGAATAAAACAAGATTATTTTTCATAAAACATGAATTTCACAAAATAGTTAACACTCATAATCATTTAAGCATAAATATGACTCATGAAAACAAAACATGAGTAATCAAGAAATGTGAGTGTACAAATACAATGTGAAGAACTTGATCATGAAAATATTCAATTAAGCTCAAATAATTCCTTGAACAAGAAAATCATCAAAATAAAAAACTATTTAATCTTCAAGGTATATGTATGTCCTATACAAGCTAAAGTATACATACATATCCAAGCACAACGAGTCCACAATAAATATATACATGAAGGCACGTGGCTCAAAAAGGATGTATATGTATAATAATAATTTGGATAAAATAGATATATACATGAAGTTAAACATCAAACATGAAAACATGAAAAAACAAAATTTTCACCTAAACAAATTTCATTTCAAGGTATATGTATGAATCGTCAGCACAATAAGTATACATACATATCCCTAAACACAATTGAGTCCATATATATAGATTTGCATGAAAGGCAAATGACTCAAAGGGTATACATGTATATCTTAAAGTTTGGCAAAATAAACATATACATGAAATGAAAACTCATAAAACAAATCCAAAAATAGGAATACAAGTTTAAAATACATGAATCATCAAAACTAGATTATACTAGCACATCTAATGGGTTCAAATAAGCATTCAAGCTCAAACATATATAGATTTATTTGTGGCCCACTATATGCACAAGTATAAATCCTAGTCTTAATGAAAACTAACATCTAAAACATGTAATCAACACATGAAGCATAAAACACGATAAAAATCAACATGATAAACATACGCATGATTATTATGAATATTCACATGTTGTTAGATTTATGATGTACATGATAGCTAATCAACTATGAGAACACAAAATAATAATCCATATTAAACATGGGTGTCTCAAATACTATACATGTATGTCAAGAATCTAATTAACATGACATTTTCATACTAATCACTAAACAATGAAACATGCTATAAACAATGAATATTAAAAGCATGAAAAAATAAATAGAAGTTAGGAATCGTTACCAAAACCTAGAAGGCAACTTTCTTTGTCTCCAAAATATGGTGGTCATCTCCACCAAACATCCTTTGAAAGTGATGCATCCAATTGATTTCCTTTGAGCTTGGAACGCATCCACTCCAAGGTGCCTATACTTTCACGTCATGTGAGAGCCCACACCTACATCAAAAATAGGAAGGGTGGTCTTTGTTACCCATATCTTTTTGAGTCCATGGGGGTTAGTACCTTCTCTAACCCAAACAAACTTCTTTGCTAAATTTACATTATGTAATCTATCAAAGCAAAATTTAGCAAGGTGGCCCTTACGTCCACAATGTGTACAAGTGTACACATGAGCATACATGGTGTGATGGTGTCCGTGAGGAGCATGTGTATGCCGTGGAGGGTGTGCATGAAAAGATGGAACTTGTTTCTTTCGAAACAAAGATTCCAATCGTGTATGCCCAACAACACATTGGCTCAAGGTAGAGCCCAAACAATCTAAACTCTTCTTAAGCATGGATATATCATTATCAATCAAAGAAGCAGTGTGGCATGCAATAGGTGAAGTGTGTGATACTACCCTAGCATGGCAAACATGAGAATCAATCTTATTTTGCAAACAATCATTCTTCTTTAAACAAACATTTAAATCATTAGAAATAGAAATTATTTTGTTTTTCAAAGCAACATTCTCTTTTAAAACAAAATCAATTTTTGAAGATAAAAACTCATTTTTCTTCAACACATCATCACAATCATTTTTAGATTTTAAAATTTTATTTTCTTTTAGAGCAAGGTCTAGTTGAGATCTCAATGAATCTCTTTCATTATAGACCTCAACCTTCTCTTGCAAAACAATCTCAATTTTAGAAGACAATTTTTCATTTTCTTTATTTAGAGCAAAAGTCTTCTTTTTCAACAAATTATATTTTTCAATTAATTTTTCACAAACTATAGATAGTTCTTCATTCAAAGCATGGGGATCAACATAATCATCACATGAAGAACTAGCATCAAAACAATCTAGTTGAGATTCCGAATGTACCTCAAGGGAGTCATTCCCTTGGACCATCAAGCATTGTGAGTCGGATTCTCCACTAGACTCCTCCGGTTGAATTGGCAATTGAAGCTTGGAGGTGGTGGTGGTTGTCAACATATTCCACACTGCAAATGCGGAATCAAAGTTAGAAGCAAGCATAAGATATTCTTTATTTAATGTGCTTCTAATGGCCTCAAGGGCTTATGCATTGGCCCCTATATGCTTGCGGTCACCAAGATAACATCTCTTAGTAGCGGCAAGGAAAACATGCAAACCTAGGGTTTTTAGGTACATGGACATCCTATACTTCCAAACAACAATGTTGGAAGGGTCAAAACTAGGTGGGGTCATGAAGTCCATGGTAAACTATGTGAGTGTGCAAGCAAGCAAATGCAAATAATAGATTAGCAAACAAATGGATCTCACTCCTAGGATGTTAAGCCTAATATCAGGAGCGTTGGCTCTGATACCAATTGAAAAACACCTAGAGGGGGGGTGAATAGGTGCAAGTGCTAATCTAGTGAACTAAGTGCGCTAAATGCGGAGCTAATGCAAATTATTGCAACACACTTAATACAACACACAAGTGTAGCCGAATTCCCCGTGAAGGGCTCTGGACTAACTCCTCTTGATTCCCCTAAATATGGGTTGAGGTGCTATGTGAAGCTCTTGTGGTTAAGTATAAGTGAGGCACACACAAACAACCAAGCATATACAAGATATAGCAATATGAAATATGCAAGGACAACACAAGCAAATAGATATGATATGGCAATATGAATATGCTCAACACAAGCAAATATGATATGATGATATGAATGATGCTTTGCACAAATAGAAGAGAGAGAGAGTTCAGAGACAAGTGGATCAAACGCTAACAACAAGATATGTTTCGAGGTTCGAGCCCCTAGCTCTACATCCCCGCCTACACCACCGTGTAGGATTTCCAATCCACTATCTCCCACCGAGGGAACCTCTACCGAAGAGGATTTGTTACAACACAAGGAGTACCAAACTCCTCTCTCAATACAAACACCACCTCGCACAAGAGGGGTAGGCCCGTAGCCAAACAACAACAAACACCTCTACCGAAGAGGGTTTACAAACCAAACTCCACCTCTCACTAGAGGGAGCAAACCAACCAACTCAACCTCTACCAAAGAGGGAGCAAACAAATCACCCGATCAACCTCTACCAAAGAGGGATACAACAAAAGCAAGGGTGTACAACTTGGAGGCTACAACAACCTCAAACAATCTCTCTTTCTTTTCTCTTTTCCACAAAACAAATGATCCTAATAGAATAGGATAGGTGATAGCTCAAGTGTGGAAAACTAGGTGTTTGGAAAATAAAAACACAAAGAAAAATACTTGGGAAAACTCTTGCAAAAGATAGAAAATGAAAGCTAAGACAAATCTCCCAAAATACTCTTTTCTTTGATTTTTCCAAAAACCTAAAACAAATAAGATTAGAAGTTTAAAGCCCAAAAACTCTTTTGAAAACTTGTTTTAAACTCTGGGAAATTGGGAATTTTTCTCTTGTCAAAATCTTGGCCAAAATCCCAAAGAAATGGAGTTTATATAGGCCCATCAGAAAACTAGCCGTTAGGCTGATCTGGCAGCCTGACAGGCTAACGGTCGGCCGGCCCGGCCGACCGTCAACGGTCAGAAATGTGACCGTTGGGGCAACCCGGTCGACCGCCCGGTCGACCCAAACAAACAGAGAGCACTGCTCTCAGGTCCGGTCGGCCGCTCGGCCGACCGTCCCTGTGTCTGCCAAACGTGCACAGGCTTGTGCACGTCGGTCGACCTTAAGGGTCGACCGCCTCTGGTGCGGTTGACCGATGCGGTCGGCCGACCTGGCCTGTCAGCCACTGTTCTGGGACAGAAACACATGTTAAAAATATTTTAGAAAATCTTTTATCTCTTTTAAAATTACCATAAAAATTGTTTTATCATTTTACTTTGATAAACACACTTGTGATAAAAATTTCAAGACATATATCAACATATTCAATCATTTTTGTGTCTTGCAAGTTTTATCAAAAACCAACACTAGTATTTTTATCAAACTTGATTTTTCAATACATGAATAGGAAAGTCAAAATAAGTTTGTTTAAAAGTTAAGCATGCATGTATAGAATGAAACAACTATACATATATCAATTAAACTTGTTTTGATCAACTATTCATGAAAACCAAAAACCAAACATAAAACGTGTGTGTATTGTGCACTTGAGCATATCAACTATACTAAGCTTTACAAATGGATCTAAACACACTATCTAAACTAGGATACCTAAGTCTTCTTGACGATCTTCATCTTCAAGTAGACCCAATCCAAAACTCCATCCATGGGCTAGGCTATGTGTGATCTTGAAGTTTGAGCCCTGGAATCACCATGGAAAGCTTCTAAACTCCTTGTAGAAGCTAATCACCAACTAATATCTTGCTAATAGATCTGAAACTTAAATTCACAAGAATATTAGTAAACATAACTTCATGAGTTGATCATCATCAAAACTAGAGTGGAAGGCCTTTGGGCCAACATAAATAGCTCATTTTGTGAATGAGCTTGGGGCTGATTTTTGGGCAGATAATTGGCAAAAGGCTGAGAATTTTGGAGTGGCTGCAAGCTTTGCTAAACAAGTGACCAGTTCCTCTAACTTTCAAGCTTTCTTAGAGAACTTTATTTCTCTTTCAGTGTGTTAATACCCTAATTGATCTTCCGATTTTAAGGAATTTTCTGAATCAGGCGAGAAGGAATCCCAAGCAAAAGACTCGAAGACTCGATCGCTCGCATCGTCAACGGAACAAAGTGGTCACGCACTAACCAGACTGTTAGCCTAGAGGCCTTTCACCTTAGTTTTGATGATGACTAGCTTATGAAGGTTAGTTTATTAATGATCTTGTGTTTATATAGTTTCAGGTTTTGATCAAGATCTTAGTAGGTGTTTAGCTTCAACAAAGGAGTTTTGGAGTTAACACATGTAAATTTAAGAGCTCGGGCGTCAAGATCGCATCTAGCACTCGGATGGAGTCAAGCTTTTTGGATCGTATTTGGATGAGTCGGCTTAGAGAAGGGTTCTATAAGAAGACTTCGGTTTGTTTAGCTTCAGTTTGTGTTTAGATCTTGTGTAAGATAGACTACTGTTGAAATGCTCAAGTTCATACACACACAAGTTCAATACGTTTGGTTTTCGGTTTAACTGGTTTTAGATTTCAAGTACACATGTATATGGTTTTCGTGAATAGATAGAATCAAACAAGTTTACATGGTTTAATGTGTATTTGATTTCATCTATATACATCTATGCTTCATATATTTAGAAAAACTTATTTTGATGATTCTATTTCATGTGTTTAGAGTTTTGTAATTAACAAAATTTATTTTGGATTTAATGTCAAAAATATAGATATATCTTTTATATGTGTATTGGATTCTATCCATACACTCTATGCTTCAAAAGAGTTTAAATATCTTATTTTTGTATTTATACAAGTTTAAGAAAAATCGGATTTTCATTTCAAAGTTTGTATTTTAGAAAATATCGATTTTGGTTTAAAGCTTAATTTCTATATCACAAAAATAGTTCAAATAGTTTGTAATATGTGTTGATTTTTGGTCACACATATTTGTTCTTCAAATATTTATAAGAACTTATTTTATGGAATTTATGAGATTTTATGAGATTTTATAGGTGTTAAAAAGACCAAGTTTCAAACCCTATAAACCCTAGCCTGAGCCTGTTGGTGTAGGCTGTTTAAAAATCACTGAAGACAAGTCATCAAAAAATAGAGTTCAAACTCCATACGCAGAGCTAATCATAGCGACTACCACAGCACCAAGACGTAAGGGTCGAAACCTGCGTCTTAGCCTTATTGCAGTAGCATCACTACAGTACCAAGACGCGAGGGTCGAAACCCGCGTCTCAGCATTACTGCAGTAGCATCACTATAGTACCAAGACATGAGGGTCGAAACCCGCGTCTCTACTTTATCACAACAACCAAGACGCAGAGGCCAGAGCCCGCGTCTCACACAAAGCTTGACGCAGAACTTGAAGTTCACATTTCAACCAAAGGCAAAGTTCAAGCGTTACCTCAATGGTTAAATGCGAGGCTCGAAGCCCGCGTTTCAACTACAGAGGAACCCTGCGTCTCAGTTATAACTGCCATCATTACTGGGTCAATTACTGCCCGCGAAATGAGGGAGTTAACCCCCATTAAGGAGTATTTTTAGGGGACACTTTTACCCCCTGAAACCTCTATAAAGAGCCCAGTTTGCTATGGAAGAGGGGTCGGGGGGAAAAATCTGGTTAGAAGAACTTCAGTTGTAAGTCGTAGAAGGACCAAAATCTCCAGCTAAAAGAAAGAGAGAGTTCAACTCTTTAACAACTTACTGCGTAAGAGTTTGTTCTTGCCTAAAGTCTGTAACGCCCCGATCCCACGGGTACGGGGACGTCACTGCGACGTACATACGCAGGTCAGAAATACCCTTACGTATATACGCTAAGCATCAGTACAAACAAGAATCAGAGTACGACAAAGCGTAGCGTCCTTTCATATGCCAACATAAGAAGTACAAGGTACAAGGTTATCACAGAATGTGACATATATTTACATATCGCATGCATCATATATCACAGCCAAACTCAAAAGTACGATTTACAAGATAATTACAAAGATGCTCACGAGCTGAAGAAAGGTCCCGCAAGCCAAAAGGAAAGTCTGGGATGACAGCAACCGAGACTAATCAGCCTGCTCGGAAAGGAAAGCCTGGTCCTCCACAGAAGGCTCCACCTCGATCCAAGGTTCGGAACCTGAACATACAAATCAAGGGAGTCAGGACCTCCCAAACAAGTGATCAGGTAACAGCCGAGTGGCATAAGAATAAGAATATGAGAGTTGGTACAATATCAAGAATAATCAGCCAGTAAGTAAAAGAAGTGCAAAATGTTAAAAATGAAAGGGGATTATATAAGCTTAAGCTACGGCCTCATGAGACTAGTACCTCGAGGGAGTAATCCAAACAAGGAAACCCTCATCTATATACCTTTGTCTCGTGTCACCGTAATCCAAGCGTATACAACACCCACAAATAGCGTCTTATTATTGTTATTATTATTATACTCGTCTTACCCTGATATCTAGCTATGTGAACTAGCGTCCCAGCACACATAGATCCATATCCGAGTAAGGCAAGGTTGTTATTGGAAACCAGCGGGAGTATCAACGAACTATGTTTACAGTGGGTCCCGTGCATACCCGGGACCACGGCCCAGGATGTTCCGTTGCTTGGTGGACGGAACCTGCCGCAAGGCTATCAGGAGGGACTTATTGTATGCCCTTATCATGATTCAGGAGGAGGGAGCCAGCACTCCCCTCGGTCGCCTGGAGGCCCACAGGTCAGACCGGAAATTTAGTTGCACAACATACCTAATACCACTGTAAACACGAACACATATTGATAGCCGCATGTTTCCCCCCGACCCAATGTAAGTTGTCTCATTTTATGAATATTAGACAATTATCAAATTTCGGGAATGAGCAGGAACATGTCAGGAATACAGGTATATCAGGAGTACTGGTTCGTACCATCATGTAATCAAGTTGGTAAATCATGAAGTCCGGTTATCATTCCCGTTACAATGATAATTATAGGAGTCAGGTGTATCATGCCTTGTGTTAATAGATAGCATGATAAGAGGGGATATTCATCAAGTAACA
This sequence comes from Agave tequilana, assembly GCA_038442645.1. Classification (NCBI taxonomy): domain Eukaryota; kingdom Viridiplantae; phylum Streptophyta; class Magnoliopsida; order Asparagales; family Asparagaceae; genus Agave; species Agave tequilana. The sequence continues at coordinate 22,628 of JAVJIF010008595.1, forward strand.
TGTCTTGCAAATAGCAATATAATAAATGACCCAAAGATAATGTTCATAATCAAAGAAGTAATTAACCATAACAATTAATCAAGATTAGTCGACTAGGGAGAGAAATTAGTCGACTAGGGAGAGAAATTAGTCGACTTAGAGAAGGAGTTAGTCGACTATAGTAAAGGGTCAAATCGACTTAAGAAGGCTGCGTTTGGTTGGGTCGCGTCTCAAAAGTGGCGCGTTTCAAGAAAGTGGTGCGTTTCAAGAAAGTGGTGCGTTTCAGGAAAGTGGGCAGACGCAGAAAAGTGGGCAGACGCGGGAAAGAAGGCAGACGCAGAAAAGTGGGCAGACGCGGGAAAGAAGGCAGACGCAGAAAAGTGGGCAGACGCGGGAAAGAAGGCAGACGCAGAAAAGTGGGCAGACGCGGAAAGAAGGCAGACGCAGAAAAGTAGGCAGACGCGGGAAAGAAGGCAGACGCAGAAAAGTGGGCAGACGCGGGAAAGAAGGCAGACGCAGAAAAGTGGGCAGACGCGGGAAAGAAGGCAGACGCAGAAAAGTGGGCAGACGCGGGAAAGAAGGCAGACGCAGAAAAGTGGGCAGACGCGGGAAAGAAGGCAGACGCAGAGAACAAAACTGACTTTTGAAGGTTGAGTTTGTTAACAAATATGAAATAATATCCAAGTCTTGGCGAGTAGAATTACTCGCCTAAAGTGCGTCCGACGCAGAGAAACTCAGTCCCAATCCAAAGGAGGGTACTGGTCCTCACAAGTTGATGGAGAGGGGTTGTGGTTGCTTGGAGAGGATGGAGGTGCAAGTCTAGTTCACCATGCAAAAACGGGATCTTGCAAACGTTGTTGCGGGGGACGAAACTATAGTCCGTCGGAAAGAGGTTGTCGAGGAGGTGAAGGTGGTATGCTTGGTGGTGGCCATGGTGGTGTAGGTGGTGGTGGAAATGGTGGTGAAGCTTTTTGGTGAAGATGGGTTCTTTGAAGTCTCTTGGTGAAAGAGGTTGAAGGAGATGGTGTTTGTGGTTGAAAATGAAGGAGGAGATGGAGGAGTATGATGTAGAAGGATTTGTGGTGGAGAAATGGCTTTGGTGGGTGGTGGTGATGGCCGGCCAAGGAGCTTGGTGGTGGTGAGCTTGCTGTTGGAGCTTGCAGGAAACAAAGGAAATGAAGAAAATGAAGGAGAGAGATGATAGAAGTTATATATATATATAGAGGGGAAAATATTATAATAATGAGCCATCATTACTTTCCCTCCAATGAGTGCAGCGTTCACAATGTCCCAAGGCTGCGTTTAGGCAAATATAGAGCCAAACGCGGGAGCTTCAAGGCTGCGTCCAGAGAAAAACGCAAGGAAGCTGCGTTTCAAAGGAAAAGGACAGAGCATGGGGGATTTGACTTGAGTTGAATTAGCCCATACGCATTTAATGCAGCATGGAGAGGGTGGCTGCATTAAATGATGAACCTGGCTGGCTAAGATCGTGTTTGAGGAAGAGAGAGAAAAAATATGGAAAGAGAGAGAAGTGGAAAACTTGGATAAGTTCTCGGTATCTGGGAAAATACCGAAAACTCCAGGAATGTCTAAAAATTGAAGTATCTCGGAATGCTATCCAAAAATTCACAAAAATCATAAATATTATAAAACGATTTATGGTGAAATCGGTTTTCAGAAATTCAATCCCATTTTCAAAATAAAAATCCTGGAGTCTACTATGAACGGTGTCTACACCGGGTAGGCTGATTTTTGATAAAATCCGAAAATTCCCAGAAAATGCCCGAAGAAAGAAAACATAATTCTAAGAAGGAATGTGAAAGCGGAATCCGGAAATTTGATTCCAATTGTAAATTAAAATTCCTGGAATCAACCAGTGATACTGGCCGACACCGGTTTTGAAGATTTACATTTTAATTCCGAAAAATTCCAGAAAATCATGAAAAATCTAGAATATTAGAAAATAATATTTGAAACTAAAATCAGTCAAATCTGAATACCAAACAGGTCAAATCATACAGTACTACTACATGAATAAAATATAATAATAATAGAAGAAAATATGCTCAAAATCAGGATACGTAACTGTGCACGTATTCTGGGAGTGGGGTGTTACAAAGTCTCTTTGAGATTCTTGTTGGACAGAAACTGTGTTACTTCGTTCACCATCCAAAGAGAAGATTTTCAAGAAGTCTTGATGTTCACCCAGTCAACGAAAAATAAGATTCACTTTCTATCGCCACATCAAGAACCTGGCATTAAACAAAGGGGAGATTTGTGCTTGAATATCTCCCCTCTCTTATAAAAGGATTATTGATCCGTTGTAATTTTCTTTACCATCAAATAAAGAATTTACATTTCAATCTTCGATTTTCTCACCAAACAAGAGATAGCGACTCCGTTGGGGATTACTTTCTCTACCGATAAGCAAATTCTGGTGCAAGGTGACGTCACCTACATGGGAAAAATGGTCGAATCACTCATTGTCGAGTTCAACCAGGCAAAATATGAAGAGTTCCTCTCTTCCGGCTCCAAGAGCCCTAGAGCGCGGTAGTACCGCAAGGTCTCCTTGGGCACCCACTTTCCAGTTCACTATGAGATCCCTTCAGATACGACTGACAAGAAGAGTGTCATGGCTAATCATATCACACGTAACACCCGCGTCAACGTCTCCTATGAGACCCGCGAGGTTAGCGTTGCTGATATTCAGCCAGTTCGTGCCCGTCCTCTTCCTCAGTTTCAGGTCACCGGGGGTTCCCAGCAACCCGTACGATGTAACCGGAACGCTGAACGACGACAGAGACGACGTGCGCATTAACTACAGGCGCGAGAAGCTGGAACAATTACCTGTCCAGCAGATACAGAACGCGAGGCTCAAGCCCGCGTCTCTCCTGAACCACGTCAGACGCGCGAAGTCCGCGTTTGGAAACCTAAACGTGAAGCCCATAAGGCCTGCGTTTCTGAAGCTCCACTTCCCAAACGCGACGTTTAATAGTGCGAGGTCCGTACCTCTTCTCAGAGACACAAGACCCGCGTCTCCCCAATCAGACGTGGAATTGAGAAAATCTGAGTATCTCAATCGTCGCTAGCTAAACGCGATAACCAGCAACGCAAGGTTCCATCCTTTCTCAGCAGAGTACACGAGGCTTGCGTTCTCGAGCCGAAATGTGAGAGCCGCGTCTGTCTTACAGGACGTGAGCTCCGCGTCTTAGAACCTGCGTCTCAACTTTGCGACGCAAGGATAGCTCTCAGAAGCTAAAAAGCCCTCGACAATCCGAAGCTGATTTCTTTGGTCCTCCTCCGACAGATCTAAGAGGTTATTTGACGAAGAAAAGGAGTGCTAATCAGATCACTCTGTCTTATTGCTGTGAACGGCTCATCATGGCAATGCTCTTTGAATGCCGCTGCAGCTCACATACAAGTAAACAGTCGATGTTCAGACGATTGATCTCAACCTCCCAATCAGCCAAGAAGCGTCGCTCTCACAGAAAGGGAGCCTTCTCTGACATGGAGTACCCTGAAGTCACTGCAAACATGGTAAGTAGAAGTAGGAAAAACAACCGGCGGTTAGCTCCGATGAGTCTGACACGGAACTTGAAGGAGTGTATCGGCATACTCGCACTCGGACTGGTGCGGTCGCCCCGATCAACTACAGTGCCCTAGCTCGGGGCATTGAAGTAAATGAATCACATTCCACCGTTGTAGAATCGCAGGCCTCGAACTCTTCCATAAAGAAGGAAGTCTTTGCGTACATGACAATACTCCCGAGGAGACGGCCGGGCGCTTTGAACAGCAAGCCCAGGTCCAGAGGGAACAATTCGATATGATTCGCGCTCAACAAGAATCTATTGATACCCTCAAGCAGATGCTCACACAATTACTTGAAGATAAGAGGAAGTCAACCGACAAAACTTCTTCTAAGAAGTCTAAAGGCAAACGAAAAGAAGGAGAAAGCTCATCTTCTGTACATATCGAGGAAAAGAAGTAATCTAATTCTGAGTCGCCTAAATCCTCGTCTAAAAAGGAAGGCAACCCGGAGAATGGGGGCATTCATTCCAAAAGAATGAGTCAATTAGAGCAGGTCTGGAAACCCTTACCAACCGTAAAGGCCTCCAAGAAGCAGGAGTGGTCCGGCCATATCCGGCTGAGTGGGACCATGTCCCATACCCTCCTAAGTTCAAAACTCCGACCCTATAGGCTTTCGACGGTAAAGGGTCACCGAACTAACACATCTACTACTTCAAGTCTCAGACAGGAAATGTGATAGATAATGATGTCATCTTGGCATGTTTGTTCATCGACACTCTAAAAGGGCTTGCCTTTGAATGGTTCATGAAACTCCCAAAAGCTCCATTAAAAATTGGAATGATTTGGAGAAGCTCTTCCTGACATGTTTCTTTGAAGATGACTCAGAAATTACAATGCCCACTCTCCTGGCTACGAAGCAGCGAAAGGAGAGTTAGTCAAAACATTTGTGGAAAGATTTTGGAATATGGCACTCTGATATCCCAGCGGTATGACCCAGGCCACCCTGGCAGAACATGCCGCCACAATCTACAAACTTCACTCCTAATTCACATAGGAGTTGCTGAAAGCCGCACTTGGAAGCAATTGATCCAGCAAGGTGAACAGGCTGAAGAAATTATCGCCAGAGTTAGGGCAGAAGAAAACAAACCTAGACCCGAAAAGTCGACAAAGCGCATGCCAGAAACATCTTTTCAATCAAAAGAAAAGATAATTTAGCGACGGAGACAAAATCCCCCGTCAAACCTCAGCCGGTTAGGGGAGGTGGTTCTTCAAGTCAGCCACGCGCCAATAAGCAGTATTCCTTCAAAGATGAGCATGTCGATTCATTGTTCAAGTTACTCAATAAGAGCAACAGATTGAAGCTTCTTAAAGCTAGACGTCTTGAAGAAGTCAGCAAGTTCGATAATCCTAACTACTGCCTGTATCATCGGATGCTAGGGCACTCCACCAAGAGCTGTTACATCTTCAAAGACATCCTTCAAGCTCTGATCGATGCAGAAGTGCTAAAGCTCCGTCCAGAGCAGAAGAAAGTGACGACTAATATGACATCATTTCTTCAGTTCAGAAAACAGCCTCCAGCACCGTTCGAGTAGTTCCCATCCCAAGAGGAGAAGTAAAAATGATCAATACAGACCCGCATCACCAACAAGAGAAGGGTCTTGTACCTATCCCCACACCTTAGGGAGAAATTATGTGGGTTCATCCCGACCTTGTGGAAGGCCAACAGTGGACTACTGTTGTCAACAGAAAGTCCAAAAGCAAAGCGAAAGTTTCGTCCTGTAACGTCTTGGGAAGCAGAAACTGATGTTCCTTCACTAACTGATTCGGAAGAGGAGACAATCGTCCTTGCCGCAGAACTCAATAAACCGCTCGTGGCAGAAACTCGTTTGGGTCAGTCATATTTAAAGAAGTATGACGAGATGGTGGCAAGCCCTCCTAAACCTACTGCAGAGTCAGCCAAGCCCTCGCGAAGCAACCGGTGGAGAAGCAGAAAGAGCTTCGATTTTTCAAGGCTCTCTCAAAGGACAATGCGGAAGGATCCACAACACCTTACCGCTTTAACGTCCTGACTCAATTGGCCAATATCCCGGCCAGAATCACCCTTTACGAGCTTCTGAGACTATCAAAGTCCACAAGAGAAGCTCTGAGGGAAGCCCTAACTGATGCTGAGATCTTCATGGCCCAGATCCCGGCTGGAACACAGAAGGAGGATGTAGAGGATTGCCTCCATGCCTTCCAAAATTCCCCTTACATTACCTTCACAACAGATGACATGCAGGTTAAGGGAAAGCATGATCGACCCTTGTACTTCACAAGGTATATTGGATCGTCTGAAGTAAGCTGCATTCAGGTAGATCTAGGATCCTCGTTGAGCATCTGCCTCGCCAGGTCATGCAGCACTTAGGAATTCCCACCCACCGATTGAGCGCCACCCAAACCACCATCTATGATTTTAACGCCAATGGTACGTGCCCAATAGGGGAAGATCAAGCTCAAATCTCAGATCGGGGACCTAAAGTCTGAAGTGACGTGCTATGTAATTAACGCTGATACTTCGTACAATTTACTGCTAGGACGAGCGTGGATTCATCGTAATTCCATCATCCCCTCTACTCTCCATCAAGTTATGAAGTATATTGACGAAAGTGGGAAAGTCTGAACGTTGATTGCCGAAAGGCATCCGTTCAAGGGGTAGAGAACTATTTCACAGACTCTCTCCTGTACCAAGACTCTCTGGAAACAAACGAGAACCTACAGCCAGAGGAACCAGACTCTGGTAACGAAGCTGACACTGAGCCAGAGGTGGAAGAAAAGTGCTTGTGGGAATTAAATCCACTTATAACGAGCATTAATAAGCTCAATATTAATAACACCGCCGATGATGTAGGCGAGTGGTATATTAATGAAGAGTTGAATTTGGCTTACTTTTCTGTGTTTGCTTCTGATTCAGTGCCATCAGACACTAGTACCGAGGTGGGTGATGACCCCTGGTCGGCAATGGATGCTCTGACATCATTGCATGTACCAATGAAGTCATCCCTCAAAACGTACTAAGATGTCGGTGATGCGCAAGAGTCAGTATTCATGGTTCCAGCAAGACGCATAGGCCAAAAACCAATTCTTTTCGGAAGAATTGAGTCCGAATTGATGTCTCACAAAGACTCAGATGAATCTCCTCAGTTCTCTCATTATGAGCCAAGTGTACTCAGAATGATGGAGAGGATGGGGTATGATCTAACAAATCGTCCTGGTTTGAATTTCGGCAAAGGAAGAAGAATACTACTTTGATCTTTCGTTCCGAAAGGGAAGACCCTTGACTATTACCATCGAACTCGCAGGGGTTTGGGCTATGTGTCAACTCCAATTCCGTCAGCCTCTGAGTTCGAAGAGTCATTATACCATAATCACTCGTCTGGCACGTCATCGTGGGAGTCTGACGTTAGTGTGGGTAACCTCTTCGGAGAACTTTCAGTAAGCATGGTATCAACAAGCTACTTGGAAGACGAAAATGAAAAAAACGATCCAGTCTGATATAGATCCTTGGATCAAACACCTAAATACTCTCTGGGATGTTCACTTTGAACAACGTGAACTACGCACGGAGGATAAAGTTACCCAGATTAATCTAGGAGATGAGGCTAATCCTAAGCCCATCTTTATAAGCGAAAGCCTATCATCCTCCGAGAAAGAAGATTTAATATTTCTTGTGTGGGAGTATATAGACGTTTTCGCTTGGAAATACGAGGATATGCCTGGGCTTGATCCTCGAGTGGCTATGCATCGCCTTAACATTAATTCAGACGTGAAGCCAGTCAAACAGCAACAGCGACGGTTTCGTCTAAAAATAATGGAAGCAATCCAGTCAGAAGTTAAGAAGCTTATAGATTCTGGCTTCATTAGAGAGGAGCAACACCCTGATTGGGTAGCCAATATTGTCCCCGTTATCAAGAAAAACGGGAAGATCCAGATTTGCATCGATTTTCGTGATATAAATGAGGCCTGTCCCAAAGACAAATTCCCTCTCCCAATCATGGATGTCATGATTGACAATACGTGCGGGTTTGAATGAATATCCTTCATGGATGGATTCTCAGAGTACAATCAAATCAAAATGTACCCTGATGATGAAAAACATACTTCTTTCAAGACACCACTGGGGGTATATTGCTATACTGTCATGCCCTTCAGACTGAAAAACGCTGGGGCAACATATCAAAGAGCTATGAATGCAATTTTTCACGAACACATGCGTAAAACAGTAGAATGCTACGTCGACGATATTGTAATGAAAAGCCGCACCAAGGGCGACCACATAGCAGATCTGAAGACAATTTTTGAAATTATGCGGGCACATCAGTTGAAGATGAACCCCACCAAATCTTTCCTGGGGGTAGCCAACGGTAAATTCCTAGGGTTTGTGGTGACATCCAAAGGAATTCACTTAGACCCAGAAAAAGTCCGTGCTGTCCAGGAGATGCAACCTCTAAGAAATCTCAGAGAGCTTAGAGGATTGCAAGGGCGACTAGCGTACATCCATAGATTTATCTCAAATCTCGCCGGAAGATGCCAACCCTTCACCAGATTGATGAAGAAGGGTGTTTCGTTTCATCTGGGATGATGCTTGCCAACAACCGTTCGAGGAAATCAAACGATACCTCACGCAACCACCCGTACTTACAGCTTCGGTTTTAGGAAAACCTTTCCTGCTATATGTCCGAGCGATGGATCATTTCTTAGGAGTTTTACTAGCCAAGAATAATGATCAGGGACATGAGCAGGCAATCTACTATATGAGCAGAACTATGATCGGAGCCGAGCATCGGTACAACCCGATCGAAAAGGAATGTTTGGCGTTGGTGTTCGCTGTTTAGAAAATGCGACACTACTTGTGGGCCAGACTATAAATGTCATATCAAAGGTCAACCCTTTGAGGTTGCTCATGACGAAGCCATCATCACTAAATGGTCGACTGGCAAAATGGGCCATACTGCTATCCCAATATGAGATGCACTTTCAACCATAAAAAGTCGTGAAGGGACAAGTGGTGGCTGAATTCCTAGATGAGCATCCAGATCCGAGAGCAACCGAACTTTACGAGGTTCTCCCAGATGAAGTCGCTGAAGTTTGTAGGACCCAGACATCTTTTGAAAGACAGGTGTGGCAACTCTTCTTCGACGGGGCATCGAGAACAGGTCCGCAAGGGCATGTCATGCAGGAGTGGGGGTAATACTGGTCTCCCACAGAACTATGTGATCCCTCGAGCGTTCTCATTAACCGAGCCCTGTTCCAACAATGTAGCAGAATACAATGCCCTTTTGATTGGGATGCAAATCGCCGATGAGATTGGCGTTAAAAATCTCGAAGCATACGATGACTCTAAACTCATCGTTAACCAAGTTCGCGGGGAGTACGAAGTCAGACATGAAGACTTAATATCCTATTACAACGCAACTATTCACATGGCTGTGAGGTTCAAAAACTTTTACATCGATCATGTACCACGCCAGCAAAATGCGCACGCAGATGTACTGGCATCTCTCGCTGCCTCTTTAGCCCTTCCATCTGGGGTAGTAGAGAAAATACTTGTCTACAGTCACGACTTGTATTGCCTAAGAGTCATTTTTGAAGATCACCAAAGCCCGACAGGAGACTGTCAAATCAAAAAAGCTCTAGAAACTTCAGCAGGAGCAGAGCCTAGGGATTGGCGATTCTCCAAAGAGGTGGCTGCCATTAGAAGGAAAGCCCACAAATTCTACTATAATGCGATCACGCGAACGCTGTACCGCCGATCACAGGATGAGATCCTCCTCCGCTGTCTGTCACAAAAGGAGGCACAGGAAATACTCAAAGAAGCGCATGATGGCATGTGTAGAGCTCATCAGCCCAGTCCGAAGCTTGGGGATCGACTCCGAAGATTGGGATATTATTGGCCTAAGATGATCCCGGACGCCATCACTTACGCTAAACGATGTCACGCCTGTCAGGTCCATGGTGACTTCATCCATCGAGCACCAGGATATTTTCGCTCTACAACCTCAACCTGGCCAGTTCAAATGTGGGGAATGGACGTGGTCGGCCCTATCAGCCCACCTTCATCCAAAGGGACATTGGTTCATCTTAACTATAATCGATTACTTCTCTAAATGGGCTGAATCTATTCCCTTGAGGGAGGTAAAGGCATCTGACGTGATCAAATTCGTTAAACATCACGTCATTTACCATTTTGGTGTACCACGACAGATTGTTCATGATAATGGGCCCCAGTTCGTCAGCCAGGCTTTTCAGAGGTTCTGCAACAAGCTCAGAATTCAGAGTGTGTCCTCAACGATATACTACCCAGCCGCTAACGGCCTCGCAGAAGCTTTCAACAAGATTATTGCGTAACTTCTCAAGAAATTCGTCTCAAAAAGCCAACGTGACTGGGACGACAAGTTAGGTGAATGCTTATGGGCCTATCTTACGACGGTTCGAACCCCGACGAAGGCTACACCTTTCTCCTTGGTATATGGGTGTGAAGCCGTACTCCCATTAGAAATCTAAATCTCATCTCTACGTGTCGCCTTGACAGCAGAGATGACAAATGAGATAAGCATCGACTGCGACTCCAAGAGCTGGAGGCTATGGACGATAAACGCCTGCAAGCTCAACAGCAAATCGAGCTTTATCAAGCTCGAACTACCAGAGCTTTCAATAAGAAAGTCAAGGAGCGAACTTTCAAGAAAGGCGACCTTATCTTAACTGTCAGAAGACCTATGGTGATGATGCATAAGACCAAAGAAAAATTCCAGCCCAAATGGGAAAGACCATTTGTAGTAGAGTCGGTCTACTCAAATAGAGCATATTGCCTCATAACCTCAGACGGTGATACGCTCATGATGCCAATCAATGGCAAGTTCTTGAAGAAATACTATCCTTGATAGCACTCTTCTCCTTATCAGGTTAATACTACACCTTTGATCAAAATTCCAGATCCAAGAAAAGCTTCTTCCCTTCATCGGATCACATCACGGGTGACCAATGTCAAGCTGATCAAGCAATGGTCACATCATGTTGCATGATGTAAATATTAAGGAAGAGACAAAATGCAAGACTTCGGTTTCAGCTTAGTTACTCTTCTATTGACATCCTACGCCTCCAATGGCCAAGGATAGAGGAAAATGTTGGCTTTCAAGTCCAATATAAGTCTTCGATAACTCATCATGCTGAGGGGAATAGCATGGCTAGCCCAACTCAAACGGTAGTTAGTAAGGTACACCAAATCCGTTGATAACTGAGGGTTTGCTAAAAATCCTAATAGACTTGGTCCCATCCTCTCCTCCAAAATCTCTTACCAATTCTCACCTACAGAATGGTAGGGCCACAAAAATACCTGTGTTCATCTTCCTAATGAAATAAACTGGGATTGGTCAAGTTAATATTAAACCTCTGACAAATCAGATCTTCCAATCCCCAGTGGATTCAGTCAAGTTAATAATAAACTTCTGACAACAAAACTCATTAGAAATTATCGCTGTTAAGTTTAATACTACACCTCTAACGGCAAATTTCCCATGTCTCAGGAAATCAATGATTGTCACGTTAATACTAAACCTCTGACAGTTCATTTTACTCTCCATCTAAAATTCCCTACCAATTCTCTTTCATAGAAGGGTAGGTCCATAAATGCAATCATTACTATGTTAACACTATACCTCTGACAATGAAAATTCCAATACTCCCCAACGAGTGCAAACTTCACTTGTCTCTCATCTACATGGAGTCACAAGTCTTTAAATTCTTGTCTAGTTAAAATTAAACCTCTGACATTTCAAACTTCACTTGTCAATTCTCATCAATAGAATGATAAGTCCTCAAAATTACTCATATCGCAAATCAACCACTGTCTAGTTAATACTACACCTCTGACATTCTAAACTTCACTTGTCAATTCTCATCAATAGAATGACAAGTCCTCAAAATTGCTCATATCGCAAATCAACTACTGTCAGGTTAACATCACACCTCTGACAAATTACTGTTAAGTTTAACACTACACCTCTAACAGTGATTAAGTTGCTACCAAGTTCAATATTAAACCTCTGACAGTCACTTTCCCGCAGACTTCTATATCGAAGCTGAGATGAGCGATACTAAGTTTAACATCACACCTCTAGCGTCTAGTTCATTACTAAGTTCAACAATAGACCTATGACAATGACTTTCCCTCGAACTTCCCTATCAAAGTTGAGATGACAGATACCAAGTTCAAAATTACACCTCTAGTATTATCTTCACTGTCAAGTTTAACATTACACTTATGACAGTGATGTTTTCATTCTTCTCAAATGAAACTGAAATTCCCGTTGAGTTAAGTTAATATCACACCTCTGAGCCACATTCCAGTCAAGTTAATTTCACACCTCCGACAGTAATCTTAAATTCCTGAAATGGAATTTTTCCAAACTTTGACTTGTTAAATCAATTATCGCATTTTTAGCAAGTCAAGAGTCCCTACTTCTATGTGACTGATTTTCAATAAAAAAAAGGGAATTCAAGACATATAAGAAGATAAGAAAAAGTGTCACTTTTATTAATATTTAAACATAAGAAAGTGATACAAGACGCTCTCTTATACAATAAGATTGAGTGTTACAATAAAGGAGTACAAAGAAGTCCCTCTCTCTCAGCGAAAGGTTGCACTCACTCCTCAAGACATCTACACTGCTCCAAATACAAGATGTTTGGAAGAGCGCCGAAGAAAGGTTCTTCTCTTCTTCCACTGAATCATGTCACAGTTAACCAGTGTTAAGGCGACCGAGTGCTGATTATATCATGATGCATGATGTAAACATTGAAGAAGCTCATCGCTAACCAAGAATAATGGTGTTTCTCGAGGTCGAAATGCAGAAGAACATTCTGATTCCACCCGACCAACTGGTGTGGGCCGTAATCCTTCGTTGATGAACATCTCCACCACCAGAAAGTCATCTAGTGAGCATGAGTTTTTCCTCAATGTCACTTCTGGCAGTAAGATTGGTGAAGGGAGGATCCGAGACCTTACAGGTGACGTCCTCTTTCCTGTGACCTACAAGAGGACCATACCCACTACCATACCCACCACCATACCCACTGTGACTATGACAAATCCGGGGCATTGTTGGTTCGTCATGTCCAATAAGGCCTTGACGGATGTCATCAACCGCGCGAATTCTCCTCGCCCATGAACATGAGTTCTGATTCCCCAAGTGCACGCCAATCGAACAAGCTCGCTGGTCGAAATATACTCCCAAGAGCCCAGCGAAGACGCAGAAGACTGATTGAAGCTGCCAGAACCTACAAGAAGCAAGAAACCAAAGAGTTAAAATTCTATTAAGGCAGGAAAGTAAAAGCTGAAGGGCAGACACAATTGAAGCTGTGAACTTTAAATGCGGAGTTGACCAGTGCACATCGGAACGCAGTCTGGTTTTAGACCCGTGTCCAAGATATAAGACGCGAAGTAATTCTGACGTAGAGGTTGCCACACCCGCGTATGAGAAACAGGGGTTACCACATCTAAGACTAGAGATCTCGAAAGAATTAAAATTCTTTAAGTCAAACGCGGGCTTTATGTACAAAGCTCGCATCTCAAGATCCAAGTACAGAGTTTATCACACTCGCGTCAAAGGATTTGTGAGTTAGAGTTCAAAGTCAATGAGCTCGCGCTTCATCAAGAAGGCTGAAAGACGCGACTTTCGAACACGGGCGCATCAATTAGATTTCAAAAGAAGGTCAAGAGATCGAATTTCTTTAATGTACAGGAAACAAAAACTCAGTAGGACTGAGTATTTCATGGCGACCATGGCGACAACTGGTTCCTACCCGGAGAAGAATTCTCTAGAAGTTAAACTTTATGCATTAAGGCGCGGCCGTAAAAAGCACTTAAAGCGATAATTTTTGATCTTAAAATCACTTGACAGTGATAATCTTCGGAGAAGATTGAGGAAAAGTATGAAAGTTTTGAGTTCTTGCTGTTCATTAGAACACATCCCCTTGAAGGGAAGATAGACAAATCAAGACGAAAACCCTCAGAGCGCATGCTCTCAAAGGGAAACAGTCTAAATAATGGACTGTTAGGGGGGTGAGGCCTATTTATAGGCAAGCCATAAGGCTTATAATTAATGGCATAAAAATTAAAGCCATTAGCCTTAATTCCCGCACGAACATCAAGTCCAATAAGGAGCTGACGCATGGATTGCCACTTCGGGAAACATCGAAGGACACAAGTTTTCAATCATCAACGCTGACCTGACATTAAAAGATCCAACAAGATCTTTAAGATGGGCTGCATGTAACGCTTAGGAAGCGGCGTCAGGCGCAGACTCAAAGATCGTGTCCACAAATCCGCGACCTTTCATAAACCCAAGGGCTGCGTTCCTTTCATTCCTACTGAAGAGTCCACAACCGCATCTCTTTTATCAAGAACGCAGGTTTGCGCTTCAAGGTTGCGCCCTCTAAAAGACCAGAGTCGCATCTCTGTTGAATCAGAGCCGCATCCTCATCAACCAGTTGAGACTCACGCGTCATTCTTGAGGGGCCCAAAATCGCGTCTCTACTGCAGATGAAAGCCGCGTCTCAATCATGAACTCAGTACAGTCTGGGTTTATTATTCATGACCGTACCCTATCAAAACGACTAAGGATTGCGTTTCCACAAACAGTTAAGGAGTACAATTATGAAAATTGAGTTCATCCAGGCAGCAAAAGAGTCTGAAAGGATAAGTCGAGAAAAAAATTGGACAATTTTTATTATTTGACTCAAAAATAATAAAAGTAGTACAAACACTCTTATTTAACAAAAGGAGTGCTACAAAATAGAGAAGGAGGCTAATAATCCTGCTTCGCCAAGGAACGAATTTGTTCTCGGAGGCGATGTATCTCGTGCTGACGCGCCTTTTCAGCTTCCACCAGAGCTTGGACTCTCAACTCTTCCTCGGACAAAAATCTCTTCGTAGCCAGTTGTGCCTGAAGAGACTCCAACCTAGAGGAATGAGCGGGAAGATCCTCTTGGACCAGCTTCTTGGTAGCCTCTGCATCTTCCAGCCTTTTTCGGGCAGCAACAAGTTTCTGCTCGTTGACTTTAATCAAGGCTTGCGCCTTAGCAATAGTAATTTGAGCAGTGGCAATAATTTGCTCCGCACTTTGGATGATGACTTCATATTCCTTTTGATCGCCAACCCGTCTTTGGTAATCGGCTTGGAAGTGCTGGATATGGCAGGCTTCTTCAGCCATTTGTTCCTCTATCTCTTTTCGCTCGTATTCTTGAGCGGCGAGGAGCTTACTCAGTGTTGACCGAGCCTCTTCCATTGAGCCAGCATTCTCTAGGGTCTTGAGCTCTTTCAGGTGGCTCCCCAGCTGTTCAACCAGCATCAAACACGCCTAGCCTGTGAAGGACTCCCAGTGTGACTGATGTTCTCGATCTGATTCTTGAGAAGCATCCGGGCAAACTCAAAGGAACTACTCCTGGAAAGGATCAAGTCGACACAGGACCTCATGAAAGCAAAAAATTGTTGTACCATTTGACATGCTAGCTCTTCCATGATGTCATTAGCTGGAGATAACCCTACTGACGTACTCCCGGAGCCCCTTTCCATGACAGGACGAGAGACGGGAACCAGTTCAACTTGTGCAGGGGTGAGGCCGATAACAGGCTCGTCAGACACTGAGGTAGTCACCAATACCTCTGGGATAGTTATTGTTGTAGCAACTTCCACTACAACAGAAGCAACAACAAACTCTACGGCACTGGATTCTCCAGCCGAAGTTTGAACTGTGCTATCTTCTGCGCCAATGCTTGCTGCAGGATCCTCTACTTGAGCTACCCCAGTGCTATCTACAAATCACAACGTTAAATGTCAGTGGTAATGATAAAAAAAGTATCTAACATGTCAGTATTCTCTTACCAAGTTGAGGATCCGGAGAAGGCAAATCCCTGGATAAACTACTCGGGGATGAAGGCTCCCCGACCTCAGCGGTTGCACCATCATGAGGCATCCTGGTAGCGGGGGATTCAAGGCCCTCCTGCTGGGCTAGCTCTTGGATTATCCTCAATATGAGAAGAAGTTGTGGCTTCACTACCGGCAGCCAGCCCTGTAGAAGAAAGTCAAAAGAAAATGTCAGAACTCTTTCATATCTTGATGAGGAACTAGTTCAGAAGGATAAAGAAAATACCTTCAGTAGCGGCAATCCTTGCTATCGGCGAAACCATCATAGGGACGTACCGCTGTATGTCTTCCTCCGAGATATGCGAGAATTTACTCGTATCAGGAAGAGCAGGTTCATCGCTGAAATCGACTTCTTCACCAGAATAATATCCATGTTCTTCGGACGAAGAAGATGACAGTTCAACACAAGAGGTCTCAGCGATCGAGACCTTACCACTGAGTACCCTAGTAGTAGGGCTGGGTTCAATAACCCGCAAGGTGGACACCAATACTCTGGGAGACCCAGGCTGCTGCACCTTCACCCTTCTCCCATGAGCTGAAGAAGGTCCAGGCTGAGTCTATACTCCTGAAATTTCAACATCATCCTTCCTCATCAAGTTCCTCATCAAGTCGACTTCGGGTCGCTCGACCTTTTCATCCATGATGGGTTCATCCGCGAACTCTCTCTCCTCTAGGATTACGGGACCCCTGCTACATAGACCGCGAGAGCGAAGGACGGGGACATCTTCCTCCTCTTCT
The DNA here is from genome assembly GCA_038442645.1 of Agave tequilana. NCBI lineage: Eukaryota > Viridiplantae > Streptophyta > Magnoliopsida > Asparagales > Asparagaceae > Agave > Agave tequilana. Next base: position 38,832 of record JAVJIF010008595.1, read on the forward strand.
TCTTCCCCCTGCTCTTCAATACCAGGAGGAACTAGTTTGGGCATCGAAGCTTCAGCCTCCGATTCCCTCCTAGCCTTCTTTGGGATAGGCTCACCCTTGGAAGCAGAGCCACAGTAACGTTTGGACACAGCCTGCCGACTCTTTTTAATAGGTTGCCCCTTAGGTGCTACTGACCTTGGTCCTATCCCTGCTTCCCCTCCTGTTTCCTTCTCGGTTGCCTGATACTCGTTCATACTTCGCATACGTTTGTTGGACTCTAACTTGATTTCGTAAGATACCTTGATGCTCTTAATGCAAGAGGTATTTATTCTGAAATCAGGCATCCTATTAGCCAGGGAGTACCGGTGCAGAAACTGAGGCTGGTATGACAATTGGGCGTCTTGTGAGGTAAGCTGAAAACAGCTTGTCCCTCTAGCTATACTGTAGTACCACGCCCGGGCGCCTTCAAATAAATTTTCGCTGAAGCAGAGGCCGGCGTTAGGGTTGCCGACATATAATTGATCATAACCAAACTGCCGAGCAAAACGATTGGACATGTAAGGCTCGATCGTACATGAATTTCCTTGCCGGAAGATCAGATATCCAGGCCAAATATTGATCAGCCACCAGAAGACTCCCGATGGCAGCCTTGTGAAATCATCTGGCCCCGCAATGTCGGTAAACTTATCCCCGTAAGACGCATCAGCAATCTCAGGGAAGCAACGGTCGAGTTGATAATTCGAAATGTTCAGAATGGATTTTCGAACAAAGAACATATAGTAGTGAGTCCAGCTCGAATTCTCCAGCTTCTGCACGAAGGGAACAAAACCTGCAGAAAGAGGCACCGCCGTCATCAGTAAAGGGCAGTGCATAACGTACCAGGCCATCAGGTACGTATATGAAAGCTTGATCCTAGGGTTAGGGGTCTTCACTCTCGGCCTTTCCTCTGAATCGATCACTGGCCTGCCCTCAGAATCTATAATGCCTCCACTTGGCACAGGCTTTTGACCAGAGCCCGTAAATTGCTCTGTATTCCGGCTACCATCGCTGGAAGGAGAGCGATAGACTTCCCGTAGGCAAGCAAGACCGCCGGGTATACCACATCAGCAACGATTACTTCATGCGGCAGCATTGGAACCACACAACGCTTCAGCCATAGCATGAGAAAGCCCGCCAATAGAACTCGGTCAGAAATGGGAACTCGGGCCTGGTGATGAAAACTTTCAAAAATTGTATCGGGTTTGAAAGTATCCTCGTTCGACTCAGTGGTGTAAGAGCTTGTGGAGGCATTGATCCTCTCAGTAATCTCCTAATCAGTGCAAGGGGCCAGACTAGTCACTGAGCTATCCTTCTCATTTATGTCATTGAATAGATAGCTCGCCCAGGACATCTGCTTGACACCCCTGTTCCTCCAGGAGGATATCTGTCCACAGATGTGGAAGTGGCACAACACTTCCCAGTATGTTTCATACACGTGAGGGTTCTCTTTTCTCAAAAGGTGAAGCTCCTCAGAAGTCGGGACGTATTCTTCATAAGGGGCATCTCCCATAACTAGCCCCGAGACTTCATATAGCTCATGAAGAATAAGCCCCATCTCTCCAGCTGGGGTAAAAAATGTGCCCGTCAGAGGATTATAGATGCTCCAGGATGCCATAAAAATTGTGGGAACTTTGCGGGAGGCCATATTGGACGGCCCTGACCGAGTGATATAACCCCACCTGCTGCAGCAGAGCCCCGAGCTCGACGAGAATAAATCCAACCATTCTACCCCACCATGATTTGTCGGTAGAATGGACCCACCCGAGCGGACAAAAGTCAACGGGAAAATCACCCCTAACTTTCAAAAACTGATTGATGAAGGTGGCGCCAAGCTGAGGGGTTTCTCCTTTCGGATACTCAGGCCTAACTAACCCGGGAAATAAACCAAAAATATCTTTCCCATGTCCAGCAGAGTATACTTCTTTGGCACCTAATCTGCCGAGAGAGACGCTGGAGACAAATCGGGAAAGATCCTAATCCATCGTACGATGAACGGACATATGTTGAAGATCGGATAAGGAATACATCCTCTCCATATTGGAAAGGAAGAACCTCGTGTCCCCTATCTGACGGAGCCACTTATAATCTCCGTCATGCAGAATCCTATCATCCTTGTCAATGGAGTCACCAAAGAGAAAAGCAGGCTTCCGTAACGGAGTGCGGGAATCCGTCTCGAACAGCCCATCAGAGATAATCTCCCGAAGGGTCACCATACTGGCCTTGGAGATCCTCTCATTTCGCTCCATTGACTTACCAGTAGTCACAGGGGCAGTCCTTTGAAGCACGAAAATCAGATTACGATCAGCGCCACCTACATGCCCAAAGTGGCACTTCTTGGATAAGGGGTTGGAAGAGTATCACACTGCAAAGAATACAACACTAAGTCAGGAATCTGAAAGAAAATGGCTAGATGTTTGAAATTCAAATGCAGGAATGAATCCAGACGCAGAAATCTGCAAAATCCGCGTCTAGACTCAAAAATGCGAGGCTTGCGTGAAGCCCACATTTCAAAATCCATAACTTAGAAAAATTTCTAAGTATCGGACTCAGACGCGAGACTTAGTAAAACTTGTGCCTGATCTTAAAAGACGCGAGAATCATAGGAAGTCTGTGTCTGAACTCCCCACACTTAGAAATATTCTGAGCATTGAGTCCAAAACGCAAGGCTCAATGAGGCCCGCGTTCAACAAACATATACAGACTCAAGTTGATGAAAGACGCGAAGGTCGTCAAACCCGCGTCTTGCCTACCAATTCAAGAGCCGCGTCTAAAAATCAAACACGGGCATGAGCCTCACGTTGGCGGTTCACATTCAAAAGAGACTTAAGAATTAAAAGAACTCTTTAAGCCCCTTCAATGATGGAAACCAAATCAGATGGTTTTACTACCTAAAATGGGGGCCTCCTGCGTGGAAGGACCGCCCATTTGAATCTCCGAAGCGACAGCGCTCGAGGACGAGGAGGCAGGTTTGGTCTTCGGTGCCATTTTAACCGTGAGATCGGTGTTGAAGACAGTGAAAATGAAAAAAGCTTCAAGCTTTTCTTAACCCTGGATATAATGCTCAGCGAAGAAGAAGAAGAGTCTAATGATGACTCTTGAAATACTGTTGTCTTTTATAGGCACAGTGGTCTGCAAAGATATACGGCGCATGTCTCGAGGCCTAATCCCCGCCCGACGCGTGGCGTGCGTCTTAAATGCGACGCAAATTTCACGTGTCAAAAGAAATATGTCCCCTCAACTCCGCCGGACATGTGGCAACACACCCAAAACGCGGGACTTGCGCTTAACAAAAACCGCGTCTCTCCAAAAGTCGCGTCTCTTCAGTAAGGCCAAAGCCGCGCCTAGTCAACAGGGTAAGAGCTGCGTCTTCACTTCAAAAATCGCGTCCCTCCAGAGGCCGCGTTGCTTCAAGCGAATTAATAGATGCATCCCCACTCCGAGTGAGGACTCGTCTCTAAAGCAACATGACCCTGCGTCTACAAGATTTGCATCCAGTCTTTGCTTTTGCAATCAGTTCAACAGTATACTGGCACAAGCAGACGACTGTTTACCCCTGGTCAACTGTACACCAACAACCAGCTCAGATCACTGAGGAGGTCTGGACCGCGTATCTAGACACTCACCGCGATCATCTCTGGTAGCTTCAAAGGATTTTATAGTACACTCACGAAGACCACATTCTAGACAGGATCAAGCTCAGGGCATCTCAAATGATTGTCAGTCCAATCATGAGAAGTATGAATTCAACCAGAGTCCAAAGTATTTCGAAATCCGTCCCAGTCAACCGTGGAATATCAAAAACTTTGGAGGGGGTTCTGTAGGCTGTCTAAAAATCACTGAAGACAAGTCATCAGAAAGCAGAGTCCAAACTCCAGACGCAGGACTAATCATAGCGACTACCACAACACCAAGACGCAAGGATCGAAACCCGCGTCTCAGCCTTACTGCAGTAGCATCACTACAATACCAAGACGAGAGGGTCGAAACCCGCGTCTCAGCATTACTGCAGTAGCATTACTACAGTACCAAGACGCGAGGGTCAAAACCCGCATCTCTACTTTACCACAACGACCAAGACGCAGAGCCCAGAGCTTGCGTCTCACACAAAGCTTGACGCAGAACTTGAAACTCACATTTCAACCAAAGACAAAATTCAAGCGTTACCTCAATGGTTAAACGCGAGGCTCGAAGCCCGCGTTTCAACTACAGAGGAACCCTGCGTCTCGGTTATAACTGCCCTCATTACTGGGTCAATTGCTGCCTACAAAATGAGGGAGTTAACCCCCATTAAGGAGTGTTTTTAGGGGACACTTTTACCCCCTGAAACCTCTATAAATAGCCCAGTTTGCTATGGAAGAGGGATCGGGGGGAAATCTGGTCAGAAGAACTTCGGTTGTAAGCCGTAGAAGGACAAAGATCTCTAGCTAAAAGAAAGATAGAGTTCAACTCTTCTAACAACTTGCTGCGTAAGAGTTTGTTCTTGCCTAAAGTCTTTTTGAGATTCTTTTTGGACAGAAGCTGTGTTACTTCGTTCACTATCCAAAGAGAAGATTCCCAAGAAGTCTTGACGTTCACCAAGTCAACGGAAAATAAGATTCATTTTCCATCGCCACATCAAGAACCCGACATTAAACAAAAGGGAGATTTGAGCTTGAATATCTCCCCTCTCTTGTAAAAGGATTATTGATCTGCTGTAATTTTCTTTACCATCAAATAAAGAATTTACACTTCGATCTTTGATTTTCCCACCAAACAGCTGGCGGTCGACCGGTCGGTCGATTGATGTGCACAAGGACGTGCACAAGGCCTTGCCTATAAGGCCGGTCGACCGGGTGGTCGACCAACTGTAACTACCCCTGTAACTACCCAACTCTCGGGTAGTGCTGGTCGAGCGGGCGATCGACTGCAAGACTGAGTGCCTTTAGGCTCGGTCGACCGGTAGGCGAGTTTGTCTGGGCGGTTATGGCGGTCAACCGGTGGCTCAACGGTCAGAAATATGACCGTTGGCCGATCGACCGACAGGACAAAATTGACCTTTTCTGGACCCCAACGGCTATATTCTTGAGAGTCTATAAATAAGGTTTCTCTTGAGCTTTTTTAACCAAGATTTTCAAGAGCTATTCTTCCCATCTTTTCAAGTGTTTTGCAGCAAGTTTAAAAGAAGTTTTTGAGCCTAAAATCTTAATCTTTTATTTATTTTCAAAGTGTTGGAAAAATCAAAGAAAAGGAAGTCTTTGGGAAACTGTTTTGATCTTAATTACATATCTATCTAGTATTTTTCCCAAGTATTTTTCTTTGTTATTCTCTTTTTCAAACACTTTGTTTTCTCACACTTGAGCTATCATCTTTAATCCTATCTATATGATCTTGTTTTTGTAAGGAAAATTATTTGTGATCTATTATGATCACCAAGTGTTGTTTGCAATCATTGGTTCACCAAGATTGTAATCTTTTTTTTGCTTTGGCTATGTGCCTATCCCTCTTTTGTAGAGGTGATTGTGTTTGAGAGGAGTCATGTACTCTAAGTGTAGAGTTGTAATTTCTCAGTGGAGGTCCCTTTCTGGAAGGTCATGTGTGGACATAGTGGAAACCCTTCTGTATGAAGGCGGGGACGTAGAGCAGTGGCTCGAACCTCGAAACATATCTTATTGTTTGCGTTTGATCCACTATCTCTTAACTCTATCTCTCTTATATCTTGCATTATTTTATATTACACATATTCATATGCTAAATATAGTTTGTGTGGGCCCACACTTGTGTTGAACCAAGAGAGTTTCATATAGCACCTCAACTCTTAATTTAGAGGAATCTCGAGGAGTAGTTCCAGAGCCCTTCACGGGGAATTCGGGCTCACCCTTGGTTACATATAACAATTAAGTTTTAAATTTCACATCATTTGTCCTAAATTAGCAAATACACCTATTCACCCCCTCTAGTTGAAGCTTTGATTCAGCTCCGCCGGCTAGTTACTCGGACTCTGACTATAGCCCCGGCTTAGGTCAGGTACTGGTGGAACAAGAGGGTGCCTTCCAAGGTACTCGCTCCTAGGTACTTTTCAGCCTTCCTCTTAAATAAGGGTTGTATCACCGACACCATTGAGGTATCTCTTCCAATGGTCTGATGAGGAAGAGAAAGCCAATGGCTACGGTTCTTCTGCTACCATCAGTTTAGTGCGAACAACAGGGCTTGTATCGGCCAACATGGTTGATAACAATAATAATGACGACCTCTATCGTCGCATGGAGGTACGCGAGCAAACTTCTAGGGCTCAGCAGGAGGCCTTAGAAAATATTCAGCAGATGTTAGCTCAGATCCTGACCAAACGGAACAATAACGACACCGGTAGCAATCCTGATGAGGAGGGGAATCTCAACAATGTACATCCTAAGATTGAAAGTCAAAGGAAAGTTCTTCAATCGATGCCGATGTTATCAAAGGCATCAAGCTCAGATAGTATCCCTAACTCAACGGGATGAGCTGAAAAAAGTAGGGATGACATATCCTTACCCGTTGGAATGAGACTCTGTTCCATATCCACCGAAGTTCAAGCCCCTATGTTGCATACATACGATGGCAATAGGTACGTATGCAAGAAATATAGCTTTCTTTGCCCTAGGTTCAAACTTACCATCATTTACATGAAAATAAGCAGGGCAACCAAATACTCATAAATGAGAGTAATTAAGCAGGGGTACCAAACCATACCTCTTCAGGAGTCTTAAAATCAATAACTGTAGAGGAAGACCGATTTACCAAATAGCAAACTGTATTTACTGCCTTGGTCCAAAAGCATTTTGACAAACCAGCATTAGAGAGCATACACCGAGCTCTCTCCAATAGTGTCATGTTCATCCTTTCTGCAACTCTATTCTGTTGTGGGTGTACCGAACTGTACGATGCCGCACAACTCCTTCATTTTTGCAGAATTGATCAAACTCCATGGAACAGAACTCCATCCCATTGTCAGTTCTGAGGCGCTTCACCTTCTTTTTTGTTTGCTTTTCGATCATAACCTTCCACTGCTTGAAGGTAGCAAACACGTCGCTCTTATGCTTGAGAGGATACACCTAAATTTTTCTGGAACAATTATTAATTAAAGTCAGAAGATAACTAGCTCCACCTTTCAATGAAACCTGAGAGGGACCCTAAACATCTGAATAGATGTAACCTAAGGTGTCTTTAGTCCTGTGAACACCTAAACCAAAAGAAACTCTATGCTGCTTGCTAAAAGCACAATGTTCATAAAAGTCAAGCTTTCCTATTTTCTGGCCACAAAGTAAACCTTACTTACTCAACACATGTAGTTCTCTCTCACTCATATGTCCTAACCGCATATGCCACAAACGAGTGGTATCTAAGTCTGGGTCTTCTGAAATTGACACAACGACATCACCTGTCACTGTGCTACTGATTAGTAGTAAAAAAAATGCATAATTATCATCATATTTACCATCACATTTGCACATTTATTCATATTATAATGCACATTTATTAATATTTCGTTATTTAATGTGTGCAGGCCTCGAATTATTTTTTTAATAATAAATAAAGCTTAATGAAGCCCAAAAGCCCACATTTGAAGCCCAGGTGTAAAAGTGCAAATATCAATTGTCAAAGTGCAAATACACAAAGGGCTGAAGTTGCAAATATCAAAAATGAGGGAAGGATAGACTTCTACCCACCCTAAACTCTTGCAGATGAGAATGAAAAGAGTGCAGAGATAAGGAAATTCGTTTAAAAGAGATTGGGAGAATTCAAAATCTAGGTAACTTGATTATCAAGTTATCTCGAAATCCCAATATGAAGAGCCAGGATCATCTTCCAGAAGCAGGCGCCCACATGGACGGACCAGGAGAAGCCACGCGCCAAAGCGCGTGGCAATCTGCCACTATACTGCCGCAAAATTGCGGCAAAATCCCAGTTTTTGCGGCAATCCGAGCTTATCCAGAGACCATTTTTCGTGGGCGACTCTATCCGGGACTCCTCTACCTTCTGCACCTATAAATACCCCCTGCAGTGCAACGTACAGGGCATCCAGAGACGATTAGAGTTTTCTTTAGCCATTTTTTATTTCAGCAAGTTGTAATTTTCGTTTTATGCCCGTTGTGGAGAAGAAGGAGCTTTGTAATTGGAGATTATTCTGCAATAAAGGTCACTCTTTGTTCTCATTTAATTTCTGCAATTTAATTTTATTTTGTGATTTCTCTGGTTTTCTTTTTAATCTGTGATCTCTTCTGGTTTTCTTTTTCTTTGTTTCCTTGCAATCTTTCTCATTAAATAATAATAAAAAAAATAATAAATAAATTGAAAAAGAAAAAAAATAATGATGATGAACTAATCCTCTCTAGTGGTTTGCTGAGATTCTTAAAGCAACCCTAGAGCAGTTAAGCCTTGATCTGATTAACGAACATCTCTAGAAACCCTAGGTTTAAAGGCAACTTTTCTAGAAGATTAAACAAATACCTAGAATTCCTAATCTAGGTTGCATATTAAAAAGACTTTTCATGATTTCAAACTTAAGAACTAGGACAACATAAATTTGAGATTCATCTTTTATTAAGCTGTACCTAGATGTTAGGATGAACCATAGCTTGGCTTTTAAATAATGTAACTTAGTTAGAATCTTGTATTTAATTTTTCTTGCTTGAATTATTTGTAATAACCTAGGGTGAATCATGTACATCTTAAGATGAAGATCAAGCCCCTTAACTTGCAATAGGGTTGTGGTAGAAGATCAGCAAAGCCACATCTTTCATATCATATATCTCAAATCTAATCACTTCTTCTCTTATTTTGAAGTTAAAGAGGAATCGGGTCGAAAAGCTTGCATCGCATCCTTCCCTGAGGATCACGACCCGCTTGAGCCCTTACTACAGCGGATTCGCATTGAGACTAAGAAATCTGAACTTTAATTCTTTTTATTCTTAAAATCTCAATCAAAATTTTTGGCGCCGTTGCCGGGAAGGAACGGCACGATTTCCTCCATCTAATCAATTTTTATTCTTTCTGTTTGCAGATACAGAAAACAGGAAAAAAAAAAGCAGCAGCAAGGACACATAGCTACCCAGTGCCTCTACCCTCGAAGGCAGAGCACCAGGGCCTACCAATTTGCCGCAAATTTGCGGCAAAAGTCGCAAAATTGCGGCAATTGTAGTGAACTACTAACCTGCTTTTCTGCAGGTTGCTCTGCATTGCAAAATTTGCTTACTGCTGTGATTAAATTTCTCTGTTATCACTCTGCAACTGCTAATTAATAACATTAACCCATTTGTTGAAAATAAAAATATTAGACTCTTGCATTTAGGGCACGTGTCTATTTTAATTCTTTTTAATTCTGTTGAAGAGTGCTGGCGACAAGGTACGTTTGCATAGCATATAGATTAGGAAACACTCTTGGTTGTTTACTGCTTTCTTGAGTGATTACTTTTCTACAGCTTTACACGTACACTAATTCATCTTAAGGGCATAACCCATAAGCAAGATAAGGTGGGGATTTCATCACCCTTCCTTGGCCCACAAATTATATCCGTCACACTCACAACCCTAAACTTAAGTAAAATTTGACTAGACGTTGGCCCTAGGTTAACTCGGACTCAATAGGAGATTGACCGAAGGAGGAAAATTGTTCGAAATTAACTCTTGTCAAATCGGTGTCTAGGCAGGGGATTGAGGGCCGAAAGCCCGAAGAACGGTGGTTATTTAATTAAGGAACGTCTCTGACGGAAAACCTCCCACCGGTCTTGCCACCTGCCTGGCCGATTAGCTTGTGGTTAACGTCGACAATAGACCTCCTAAGGACAGTCTAAAGTTAGGAGTCGTCTAGGTCAAGGATTACCCTAGATTAGGATTTTTGATTGTTTTTCTCATTTTTTTATTGATTGATTGGGTGAACTTGTTTGCTGATTGTGCATGCCCGCTTGGTCGAGAGACCCACTTACATCCAGGCTAACTAGAACTAGTTCACCACCCGAGCTCAAGCCCGACCGACACATGGCACAACCAATATCACTCCAAGATAGGTTCTATCCTATTAGGACCTCTCTTCCTTCTTGCATCAAGCTTAACGATGAAGGTGTTGACCCATTTGAGCTTAAGCCACAATACATCAACACCCTTCCGAAATTTCATGGACTTGACTCCGAGGATGCATACTTCTTCATAAAAGAATTTGAGGAAGTATGTCTCATGATGAATATTCCTAAGTTAGGAAAAGATGACATCAAACTTAGGTTTGTCCCCTTTGCTTTGAAGGATTTAGCAAAGAAATGGCTCTACAGTCTAGAGGCCGGTTCAATATCTTCGTGGGATAATTTTGTTAAGGCATTCTTAAAAAAATTTTATCCCGTCCACAAGACTGCACTGATTAGGAAGAACATCTTACAGTTTAAGCAAACAGCCAATGAACCTTTTTGGAAGTATTTTGAACGTTTTAAGGACCTCCTTGCCCAATGCCCTCACCATGGGATAGAGAAATGGCGACTTTGCCAAGTTCTATATGATGGATTAGAATATCAAACTAAAACGCTGTTAGAATCCATGTGCCAAGGAGGATTTCTGAAAAAGGACGAAACTGATGGATGGTTATTGTATGAGCAATTAGCTGAAAATACCATCCAATGGGAACCTACTCCGGAAAAACTTAGGACTAATGACCCTACTTCTTCTAAAGAGGTATCCATTCCATTGAGGCCAACATAGCAACCGATGCTAAGTTAGCTGCTGTTATGCGAAGACTTGAGGCTCTTGAAACTAAAGAACCAGTCTCTGTGAACCATGTGTTCGAGGAATGTCTCGTCTTTATCGCGCATCAAAGCTTGCCCGAACATATGAGTGCGGCCTTCACAAGGCCCACCAACAATCCGCCCGCCAACAATCCATATTCGCCCACCTACAATCCCGGTTGGAGAAACCATCCCAATTTGTCATGGGGCCAAAGTAACAATGATCAAACTAGGCCCAAATTCTCCAACAATTTCCAAAATCCGCCCTATCAAAATCCTCCACCCTCTTTCCAATATTCACAAATGGAAACAAGGCTCTCCAATATGGAAAGAAAGGTGGACACTCTCGTTAAAAGCAATGACACACTGGCTCAAGTCTTAACTAGGATAGAGATGCAAATGAATCAGCAAGAAAGGCAAAAGGGTACTCTACCTAGTCAACTATTCCCAAACCCTAGGAACTCTAGTCAAGCTCACTTGGCTGAAGAGAATCATATGAGTCAGTGCAATGCGATTCATACATTGTGGTCGGGAAAACAAGTTGATAACCAAGTATCAACACCATCAAGTTCTAAACAAGCATTCAGCTTGCCTGATCCCACTCCATCTCAACTTGATGCCAACAACACGAAAAAAGACAAGTCAGCCGAAGATATGCACAAGCCCATCGCACCCTACCCAAATAGGCTTAAAGATAAGCAATGTGCACAAATGGATAAGGTACGCGAGATTTTTAATCAAGTCAAGATCAATATACCTCTTCTTGATGCAATTCAACAAGTCCCTAAGTATGCCAAGTTTATTAAGGACATGTGCACAAAGAAGAGAAAGACTAATGTGCCCAAGAAGGTTTTTCTAGCCACTAACATTTGTGAGCTATTGTCCAATCAGATCCCTGTCAAGTATAAGGACCCTGGTTGCCCCACCATCTCTTGCACAATAGGTCAAACTGCAATTCAGCATGCACTTCTTGATTTGGGAGCAAATATCAACTTACTCCCCTTCTCAGTCTACCAACAACTTGGGTTGGCGAACTTAGTCCGACTAAAGTTACAATCCAATTAGCTGACCGATCCATAAAATTCCCAAAGGAGAAATTACCGATGTGCTCATCCGAGTTGGGGAGTTTATCTACCCAGTAGATTTTGTTGTTCTGGAGACCGAACCTGTATCCACTCTTCGGTCTCAAACTCCCGTTATCCTAGGTCGTCCGTTCCTTGCAACTGCAAATGCGATCATAAATTGTAGGAATGGATCCATGAGGTTGACCTTTGGAAACATGACTAAAGAGGTCAATGTCTTCAACCTGGAAAACCAATCTCGTAAGATAAAAGACCAAACATTTGAGGTGAACTTCATCGAGAACATTTGTGAAAAGAAAGTGAAAATGAGTCTCTATTTCTTGACAAGTTATTTGAGGATAAGTGCGATTTTAGTGATAAGATGACACATGTTGAGGATTATAATTTTAAAGTTCCCTTTAAAAAACGAAGATTTGATCTAAGTATTTTCAAAGAGCCAAGCACTGAAATATCGCATGAGAATATAGTTCAAGAAACTCCTATTGACTTAACTTTCGAAAGTCTCTTTGAAGAAGAACTCCTGTGTTTAGATACACCGATTAAGGAGATGTTGGTTAATTATTCACTTCCAGGGAAAAGTGTTGATTTAAGTTTTGAGGAGATGTACGGAACTGAGCTAGAATTTCTCGGCAAGGAAGTTCCAACTGAAAGGTGTGATGAATTTTTAAATAATGGAGGTGGACATATGATGAGGAAGAGCCTAAAGAAGATGAAACTGGGGGGGAGAGAAAGTTAAAACAAAAATGTTGGTCTCCCCATTGTGCCTTATAAAGAGAACCCATTGGAATGATGGAAAACGAGCTAGAGGGATGAATCCTAAGCAGCTCTAAGTGAGAGTGATACATGTGTTGTACATATTATGGTATACTATTATTTTTTGCCTCTCTTTACATTTTTCTTCATGCATTCATGCATTTCATACATTGAGGACAATGCATGAGATAAGTGTGGGGGAGGGTTTACTAACATAGAAAAGATTAATTAATAAAATAAAAAAAATATTTTTCTCTTTATTTGTTCTAACATTTCAAAAAAAAAATTTAAAAAAAAATTAAAAAAAATTAAAAAAAAAACTTATAAAAAGGATAATACTTTGACTTATTTTTTGAAAGAAATCTAAGTTAGTTTTAAGGATTAGGAAAATCATGATTAGGATTTCTAAAAAGTTGGTCAAAATAAATAAATTGTTTAAATTTAGGTATAGGAGGAGAAATTGAATAATTAGTTAGTCTTAATTTTTACCTTAATGAAATGTGCATTCCTAGTACATATCTAGGATTCTAAGACAAAGACCTTGTGCCTCATAAAAAAAAAAAATTAATATCACCAATTAAGCTGGATACATGTGCCTCAAGAAGCATAAGTATTCACGCCTAAAGGTGAGTTCTAAATAAAAATAAAGTCCTTAGTTTTGTGGCCTAGTTCATTCGAATTTGAGTCCGCGGGGTGTTTTCTCACCTGGTGCCCTAAAGCCGACCGGTTTGGGAGCCACCGACTTTAAGTTCGCTACATGGGTGAATTAGAAAGCCTAAGAAAACTGAGAAATATTATACATGTATTAACACATCTATTAGTCAATTAGTTAGGTATGAGGGCCTCAAGAAGCCTTGATACTTATACGAAAGAAAATTAGATGAGTTATACATGCCAAAAAAAAAATTTATTAACACATCTATTAGTCGATTAGTTAGGTATGAGGGCCTCAAGAAGCCTTTATACTTACACGAAAGAAATTAGATGATGTTATAAAAATAATAAAGAGGCATGAGAGTCCAAGTTAAGGAATTGCTAGTAAAAACATAAGAATGCATATGATTTTTGGTAACGAAAAAGACTATATTAGAAATTCAATTTTAATTCTTACCTAAAATGGAAAACAATTAACTTTATTAAGACTAAGTTTAAAGAATGAATAAAAATGAGGATCCTAAAACTTATAGACTACTTAGTCTCTTCAAATATAAGTCAAATATTTTCCTTTTTATGGATTTTGTGGGTGTAATCCGCTGAAAACCCTCACGAGACAACACTCGTCCTCTAGGGTAACCTAGGGTTTAACGGCTTGTTGCACATGCTAAGTGCAACCGTGATTCCTACGAAAGTGAGTTAGTTAGATTAGATTTTCTTTTTCTTTTTGATTTTTACTCGAGGACGAGCAAAAAGATAAGTGTGGGGGTGTGATTAGTAGTAAAAAAATGCATAATTATCATCATATTTACCATCACATTTGCACATTTATTCATATTATACTGCACATTTATTAATATTTCGTTATTTAATGTGTGCAGGCCTCGAATTATTTTTTTAATAATAAATAAAGCTTAATGAAGCCCAAAAGCCCACATTTGAAGCCCAGTGTAAAAGTGCAAATATCAATTGTCAAAGTGCAAATACACAAAGGGCTGAAGTTGTAAATATCAAAGATGAGGGAAGGATAGACTTCTACCCAACCCTAAACTCTTGCAGATGAGAATGAAAAGAGTGCAGAGATAAGGAAATTCGTTTAAAAGAGATTGGGAGAATTCAAAATCTAGGTAACTTGATTATCAAGTTATCTCGAAATTCCAATATGAAGAGCCAGGATCATACTTCCAGAAGCAGGCGCCCACATGGACAGACCAGGAGAAGCCACGCGCCAAAGCGCGTGGCAATCTGCCACTATACTGCCGCAAAATTGCGGCAAAATCCCAGTTTTTGCGGCAATCCGAGCTTATCCAGAGACCATTTTTCGTGGGCGACTCTATCCGGGACTCCTCTACCTTCTGCACCTATAAATACCCCCTGCAGTGCAACGTACAGGGCATCCAGAGACGATTAGGGTTTTCTTTAGCCATTTTTTATTTCAGCAAGTTGTAATTTTCGTTTTATGCCCGTTGTGGAGAAGAAGGAGCTTTGTAATTGGAGATTATTCTGCAATAAAGGTCACTCTTTGTTCTCATTTAATTTTTGCAATTTAATTTTATTTTGTGATTTCTCTGGTTTTCTTTTTAATCTGTGATCTCTTCTGGTTTTCTTTTTCTTTGTTTCCTTGCAATCTTTCTCGTTAAATAATAATAAAAAAATAATAAATAAATTGAAAAAGAAAAAAAAATAATGATGATGAACTAATCCTCTCTAGTGGTTTGCTGAGATTCTTAAAGCAACCCTAGAGCAGTTAAGCCTTGATCTGATTAACGAACATCTCTACAAACCCTAGGTTTAAAGGCAACTTTTCTAGAAGATTAAACAAATACCTAGAATTCCTAATCTAGGTTGCATATTAAAAAGACTTTTCATGATTTCAAACTTAAGAACTAGGACAGTATAAATTTGAGATTCATCTTTTATTAAGCTGTACCTAGATGTTAGGATGAACCATAGCTTGGCTTTTAAATAATGTAACTTAGTTAGAATCTTGTATTTAATTTTTCTTACTTGAATTATTTGTAATAACCTAGGTGAATCATGTACATCTTAAGATGAAGATCAAGCCCCTTAACTTGCAATAGGGTTGTGGTAGAAGATCAGCAAAGCCACATCTTTCATATCATATATCTCAAATCTAATCACTTCTTCTCTTATTTTGAAGTTAAAGAGGAATCGGGTCGAAAAGCTTGCATCGCATCCTTCCCTGAGGATCACGACCCGCTTGAGCCCTTGCTATAGCGGATTCGCATTGAGACTAAGAAATCTGAACTTTAATTCTTTTTATTCTTAAAATCTCAATCAGCTACCTTGAAGGATATAAAGGGTATTCACCTTCTTTCCATTCATCACAATAAGAGAGCCTTTGTTAACTCTCAAAACTCCACCTTCAGCTGAAAACTTATAGCCATTGGAGTCAAGGGGGCCCAAAGAAATTAAATTTTTCTTCAAATCCGGCACATGTCGAACATTACTCAACGTTCTAACAATACGTCATGCATCCTAATTTTGATTGACCCAATACCAATTGTCTTGCAGGGCATATTATTTCCCATTAAGACATTGCCACCATCTATTGGCTGGTAGGTCACAAACTAGCTCATGTGGAAACATATGTGATAGGAACAACCTGAATAAAAAATCCACTCATCTCGTGAACGGGTATCAAAGACGATAACTGAAAGAACCTTATATGATGTGGAGGCTTCTTCTGCAACACTAACAACCGAAAATTTCTCATTTTGAGATTTCCTCCTTACATCTTCTTTTTCTTTTTCTTTGAGCTTAAAATAATCTTTTTTATAGTGTCCAAACTTATGACAATAGTGACACTCAACATTTTTTCTTAACCTAGATTTAGATGTAGATTTTTCTCGACCTTTCTCTGTACGACCACAGACGAACAAGCTTTCAGCTTGATCCTTACTTCCTATGACTGACACTTTTTGTTTTAACTCTTTAGAATGTAAGGCTGATTTGACATCTTCTAAAGAAAGTATATCTCTACCATAGAGCATACTATTAATAAAATTTTAAAGGAAGGAGGTAATGAGCATAATAAGATGAGAGCTTGATATTTTTCATTTATTCTAACATCAATATTTTTTAAATCCATGAGAATTTTATTGAGCTCATCTAAGTGGTCTTTAATTGGCGTACCTTTCTTCATGCGAAGGGTGAAGAGGTGCTGCTTCAAGTAGAACTTGTTGGTTAGAGACTTTGTCATATACAAGCTCTCTAATTTGAGCCACAAACCGGCGGCGGTATCTTCATCGGCAACCTCCCACAAAACTTCATCGGTTAGAAAAAGTTGTATGGCATTATGCGATTTCATCTCGAGTTTTTCGTTTTCGTCCTCGGACATAGATTCTGGCAACTTGTCCTTCCGGACAAGACTTTCAATAAGCCTTGTTGCACTAAAAGAGCCCGTATTTTGACCTCTACAAACTGAAGTTATTTCTCCCGTTGAATTTCTCTACTTTGTAATTTGTCGAAGCCATCTCGAAACCCACAAGAAAATAACACTAGCTCTAATACCAGTTTGTTGCAACAGTGGGCTCTAATGTAAGAGATGACAAGTATAAAGAGAGATTAAACAGATAGCAATATAAGCTAATAGAAACAAAAAAAAGACAGCACGCCAGTATTTAACATGGTTCGGTCAATGTAACCTACATCCACGGGAGAAGACAGTAAAAGGAATCCACTAATCAAAAGGGGAGAATATAAAAGATAACAACTCTAATCTTACTCACCCAAGACCAATGAAACCCAACTCACTAGAGCTTAATAAAAGGAAGATAAATGGCAAGAGAAAGGAGAGGATAATATAATATTTAGCAACTCTCTCGTTCTCACTTCCTTACCTTGAAATCTCATGCAATGTGATGTCTATTTATAGGCAAAACTTGTGAACCCCTTCATCACTTCACCCCACACATACATCAAAATCATAGCGTAATCGAATTGAATTCATTATGGTGGCTAAGATCTTCATAGGGTGGCTATTGATGACTTTTAGGATGACTAGAGATTTCATAGGGTGGCTATTAATGATTTTAGGGTGGCTAGAGATTTCATAGGGGACTAATTGATTTTGATAAAAAGTCTACAAAAATGACTTTGTTTGTTTCTATTTATTAAAAACACATCAACAATAACTTAGCCCATAATAAAACGAAACCTGAGGCCTTTCAGCCGCCCAAATTCTGAGAGGATCAAAACTGACCCGGGGTTCTTTTATGGGCCGGTTCTAACCCATTGGAGCCCTCGCCACAGACAGCTGGTACCCAAAATCAATCAAAATTATGGCAACCAAATTGACAAATTCATAGGCAGAGAGAGAGAGAGAGAGGATGCTCAGGTTCCAAAAAGGCCAACCTGTTTCAGGTACTTATCTCTGTTGTAAAACCCGAGAATTATAACACCGAAACAGAGGATTCTAGAGACAGAGTAGAAGTAGGAATTCTTATTAATTTCTGAACTGTACATTGAAATGAATCAAGAAGGGCCTATTTATAGAAAAACTTTTGGGTTCTTTGCAGTCATTATGCATGCTTGCGTCATCGATTGCGTCATCTATAGTAAAATTATTAATACTGCACAATAAAGGTTGGCAGTCATCGTGTCATAACACTCCCCCTTAGCTGTCAACCATATATGATGTCCCATTAAAACCTTGCTAGGAAAATCTAGTGAGATAAAATCATAGCGAAGGAAAAAAGAGTACACCATCTCTGTATACGTATTCTATGCTGCCTCGTTAAAAATCTTACCAAGAAAACCCTGTGGGACAAAATCATAGTAAGGAAAAAGAGTGCAGCCATGTAACCTCCCCTTCAAGTTGATATGAGTAGTTCTTCTTCATAAGTCTCTCATATGACGCATCCCAATATCACGAATAAGCTTTCTGAGAGTTGTAATGGGAAGTGCCTTCGTAAAGAGATCTACCGCATTATCACTTGATTGGATATATTGAATATTAATTTCCTTATCCTTTTCAAGTTCTTGACTGAATGAGAAGAACTTTGGGGGTATATGCTTGGTTCAGTCACTTTTAATGAATCCTTCCTTCATTTGAGCGACGCATGCACATTGTCTTCAAACAGTATTGTTGGATCTCTGTTGACTGGTAATCCACAAGTTATTTGGATGTGTTGAGTTACAGACCTTAGCCATACACATTCTCGACTTACTTCATGGAGTGCTATGACTTCAGCATAATTAGAAGAAGTGACAATAAGGGTCTGCTTTTGTGAACGCCAAGAGATCGTTCTACCTCCACATGTGTACATATATCCTGTTTGAGACCTGGTTTTATGTGAATCTGACAAGTAACATGCAGTTGCATAACCAATCATTTCTTGTTTTGATCCTCTAGAATAAAATAAACCAAAATTAGTTATTTCTCGAAGATAGCGTAATACATGCTTAATATCATTCCAATGTCTCCGTGAAGGAGATGAGATAAATCTTGCTACTAAATTAGTATCAAATGCTATATCTGGTCTGGTACAATTATTCAGATACATAAGAGCTCCAATTGCACTTAGGTATGGTACTTCGGGATCAAGAACCTTTTCATTATCTTCGCGAGGGCGAAATGAATTCTTTTCCACATTCAATGATCTAACAACCATTGGAGTGTTTAAAGGATTTGCTTTATCCATATTAAAGCGTTTCAAGACCTTTTCAGTATAATATGATTGATGCAAAATATTTCACTTTGAAAGTGCTCAATCTGTAAACCAATACAATACTTGATTTTCCCAAGGTCTTTCATTCAAATTCATTCTTTATACATCATTGCTTCTAGGACTTCTTTATGAGTCTCAATGATGTTTAAATCATCAACATATACAGCAATAATAATGAATCCGGTGTTGTTTTCTTTATAAAAATACATGGGCATATAGGATTATTCACATATCCTTCTTTTAATAAATACTCGCTTAAGCGATTATACCACATGCGCCCTGATTGTTTTAACCCATATAACGATCTTTGTAATTTGATCGAATATAATTATTTGGGTTTTGAACTTAATGCTTCAGGCATCTTAAATCCTTCAGGGATTTTCATATAAATATCGCTATCAAACGACCCATATAAATAAGCTGTAACAACATCTATAAGACACATTTCTAATTTTTTAGAAACTGCTAGGCTGATTAAATATGTAAACGTAATTGCATTCATTATTGGAGAATACGTTTCTTCATAATCAATTTCAGGTCTTTGTGAAAAATCTTGAGCAACAAGTCAAACTTTATGCCTCACAATCTCGTTTTTCTCCTTGCGTTTTCGCACAAAAACCCATTTATATCCTACTGGTCTCACGGCTTCAGGCGTGAGGATAATAAGTTCAAATACTTTACGCTTGTTAAGCGAATTCAATTCAGCCTGTATAGCGTCTTTCTATTTTGTCCAATCATGTCTATTTTGACACTCAGTGACGGATCTTGGTTCAGGATCCTCATTTCCGTTAACAATATCACATGCTACGGAATAGAAAAATATTTCATCTATATTTTTTATCTCATTTCGATTCCATAATCCTCCTGTATTGACATAATCAATAGAGATCTTATGATTTTTTATATCTTCAAGATTTTTCATCTTTTGATTTGTCTTATTTTTTTTTCTAAAACACATTCTTTTACATTGGGGTCATCATGCTTATCTGCTCCTTTTCTTTTTCGAGAATTTTTATCTTTGGAACCGATTGGTCTACCACGCTTCAGGCGTGTCTTAGACTCATTAGTGATTTCATTCTCGGATTGTCCTTTTGGGATTTCAATATGAGCAGGAGCATTTACAGCTGGTATGTATGATTTAGTTACTCTTTTCATATCAGTGAACGCGTCTGGCAATTGATTGGCTATTTCTTGTAAATGCATAATCTTTTGCATTTCAGTCATATATTATTTTGTGTGAGGATCAAGATGCAATAAAGATGGTTCACTCCACGTAATCTTCTTCTCCAACTGTTTCTTTTCACCCCCTAATGCTGAGAAAATTGCCTCATTGAAATGGCAATCGGCAAACGAGCCGTAATCATATCACCAGTTTTAGGCTCAAGATATCTTATAATAGAAGGAGATTCATAGCCGAAATATATTCCCACTTCTTTGAGGATCCATCTTCGTACGTTGTGGTGGAGCAATCGGTACATCTACCGTACAACCAAAAATTTTAAGATGAAAAATATTTGATTCTTAACCAAATTCTAATGTAGAGGGGAATACTCACGATATGCACATGGTCTAATGCAAATTAATACTGTAATATGTAAAATTGCATGACCCCATATAGAAATAGGAAGTTTTGTTCTCATTATTAATGGTCTGACAATAAGCTGGAGGCGCTTAATCAGTGATTCAGCCAAACCATTTTGTGTATATACATGGGCAACAAGATGCTCAACAACAATCCCAATTGACATACAATAATCATTAAAAGCCTGAGATGTAAACTCACTAGCATTGTCAAGTCTAACTTTCTTGATTGTATAATCAGGAAATTGTGCTCGTAATCTGATTATCTGAGAAAGAAATCTCACAAATGCCACATTGTGAGTTGATAATAAATAAATGTGTGACCATCTATTAGAGGCATCTATCAATACCATAAAATATCGAAATGGTTCACACAGTGGGTGTATAGGCCCACATATATCACTTTAGATACGTCCAAGAAATGTAGGTGATTCAGTTTTTATTTTAGCTGGTGATGGTCTCATGATTAATTTTCCTAGAGAACAAGCCTCATGAAATTTACTAGCTTGAAGGATCTCCTGGCCCTTTAATGTATGTCCATGTGAATTCTCAATAATTCTTCACATCATTATTGAATCAGAATGATCAAAACGGTCATGCCACAGAGCTAATGTCTCTGTATCTTCATTAACTACCATTACGACTCTATCACATTTATATATGTGTAATGCAATCTTGAGGAGAGCTTTGGTAGTTTTTCAATATGTACTTCTTTCCTGACACATAAGTAGTAAGATATATATACTTCATATTTCCTTCAGTTGCAGACTGAATATCATATCCATGAAGATATTTATCATTAAAACTCAACAAATTTCTTTTGGATTTTGGTGAAAACAAAGCGTCGTTTATGGAAACTTTGTTCCATTTGGCAATATAAAGCTGGCTTTACCAGTTCCTTCAATCAAGTCTATAGGACATGATATTGTATTGATAATTGCCTTTATTGGTTTTAAATCAGAGAAGTACCTTTTATGTTTGAGAATAGTGTGTGTTGTACCAATATCCGGTATACAAATATCTTTAGTTTGGTCTTGATTTCATCATTAGAATAATTCATATCAAGTTTCATGCAAAGTAAATCATTTAGTCAGAATAAAATCTTAAACATATTATTCAAAGATAAATTTGACTATTACAAATAACAAAATATGGTAATACAATCATATATCTAATTATCATCAGTATCCATAGAATCACGATGGGTTAAAAGATCAGCAAAATCATCAGTAAAATCTGAAGCATCAAGATGAGTTGAATCATCCATAGGATCATCATGTTTAGTGAAATTCACTTCCTTCTCTTTTCCTTTCAAGGATGCCTTGTAAAGCTTACAAAAGTGCTCCAGCGTTCGACACACTCGAGACCAATGCTCTTTGGAGCCACATTTGTAACAGGAATTTTTAGGATTCCGAAGAGAACTTTCATGAACATCTTTTTCATTATCATATCTTTCTACATGATGCTTCTTGTGGATCGCGTTGTTTTGTGAAGGGTTGTAAAAATCACTTCGACCGCGTCCACGGGCACTACCACGACCACGACCATGACCATGACCATGATTATATCCTCGTCCATAATTTTTAGAAAATGCAGTATTTGCTTCTGGAAATGCTGCTGAACTAGTAGGACGAGACTGATGGATTTTTTTATCAAAAGTTCATTATTCTTCTCTGCCAAAAGAAGAGATGAAATTAGTTCAGAATATTTCTTAAAACCACGCAACCTATATTGCTGTTGCAGTGTTATATTAGATGCATGAAATGTGGAATAAGTTTTCTCTATCATTTCTTTATCTGTGATATCCACCCTACAGAATTTCAATTGTGATACTATTCTGAACATTGCAGAGTTATTATCGCTGACTTTCTTGAAGTCTTGGAAGCGCAAAGCATTCCATTCATCATGCGTGGCAGGGAGCACAACTTCCTTTTGATGATCAATCTTTCTTTGAGATTTTTTCACAAGACACTTGGGTCTCTTATTGTGAGATATTCATAATTTAAATATTCATCAAGATGTCTGTGAATAAAGATAGTCGCTTTTGCCTTATCTTGCGAGGACGTAGAGTTCATCTCTTTATGGTTTCAGTGAGACTTATTGACTCGAGATGCATTTCTATGTCAATAACCCAAGACATATAATTTCTTCCCGTGATATCAAGTGGAATGAACTCAAGCTTTATAAAGTTTGACATGGTGATAACTATAACAAAATACAAAAATAATTAGGATTATAATATTTTATTTCACAATAAAATAGTAAAACTTACATTTCAATCATAATAGCTACAAATAAAAGAGAAAAGATGAACATTAAAATTAAAAGGTTCAGGTGAAAATCACTTGAATACATATCTACAACAAAAATGATAATAGTATAGATAATGATGACGACAATAATAAACTTTAAGAATGGACTAAGTATCTTGCGAAAATTTTGACTAAAAAGCTTGCGAAGATGATGAAAAAAATTGAGAATGAAGAGAGATTGAGAAGTGAGTTATGTGGCTTAGAATTCATCAATTTATAGAGTAAAAACTACCCATTTATAGCCGTTGGAGGAGAGAGAGAAAGCAATTTGAATTTAATATAATTAAATATTATAATAAAGAAAATGGTAAAATAAATGCATTGTATTACATATATTTATGAGCTATAATATAGGCACGCCACTCTACTTGGTAGGTGTTTTGCAGACATAATTAATGAAGCAATAAATAAGAAATAAATATCGTAACACCACGCTACTCAGTAAACCTTTCAGTGGACGTTTATACAGATATAAATAGCAGAACAATAAAATATAAAAATTGGTAGCTTGAGGTTTATTCCACGCAAGCATCAATTGAGAGGTTAGTAAAGATAATAAAAAAAAATATTATTAGCTTATCATAATCACATCACTTTACTATAAATAGGTGACAGCGCTTCCTTTTATATATAGTAGTGATGTTATATGAATATAATTAGTATAATAATTTAGTTTTTCGTAATCACATCACATTACTATAAATTGGTGGCAGAGCCTCCTTTCATATATAGTAGTGGTGTTATATGAATATAATTACTATAATAATCTTGTTTTTCGTAATCACATCACCATCACATTACTATAAATAGGTGGCAGAGCCTCCTTTCATATATAGTAGTTGTGTTATATGAGTATTATAAGTAAAATAAATTGCCATTTTTACCTTGAGATAGTAGAGGTAGAGGCTGAGACTTGTGATACGACTTTTCCTTGAGCAATGGAAGTAAAGGCTCATGATAGAACTTTTTCCCTGAGCTGACGGAGGTAGATGCTGATGACAGAACTAGAGCGCTCGTGCTGATAATGTGTTGTAAAACCCGAGAATTATAACACTGAAATAGAGAATTCTAGAGACAGAGTAGAAGTAGGAATTTTTATTGATTTCTGAAGTGTACATTGAAACGAATCAGGAAAGGCCTATTTGTAGAAAAACTTTGGGGTACTATGCAGTCACTATGCGCGCTTGCATCATCGCTTGCGTCGTCGCATAGTAAAATCATTAATACTGCACAGTAAAAGTTGGCAGCCATTGTTTCATAACAATTTCCACATTTATTTTCCTAATCTTTTTTTTTCTAATAATTTTGAAGCACATGATTGATTCAAATATATGTGTCTAGTTTATTTGTTGAATTATTAAGGTTTTCTTCTTGTATGCTTGCTACATTTTGTGCTGGAAAGTGAGAATTGGAAGAGGTCTTAGCAAGTTACTGTCCTTGTCGTTCTCCTTGTCCCTGGAGCGCTATTACCCTTATTTGCTTGTCCTGTAAATGTCAAGACATTTAGTTTTGAGATTTCACCTTTACGCTTTACTAGGACTGCGTTTGGTATCTGGGTTGGAGAGTAAGAGTACGAAATTTTAATGAGAGGAGCAGGTGAGGTGTTTGGATGAGAATGGGGTGCAAGCTACACCAATTCTAGACTGGTGAAAGAGTTAAAAGGGTTTATAGGAAAAAGAGGGATTTAATTGCTTATATTTTTTTTTTTTGGGGAAAATGCCAACTTTGTCGTTGGCAAGCCCATCATGATTACATCCTAACTCTTGCACATTTTAAGTGTTTGGAAGAGTTAGTAAGAGTTACAAGCCTCACTCTTGCTAACTCTTGTTACCAAATAAGGCCCTAGTCTGCTTAAATTTAATTGTGGGAGATGGGTTTTCTATTTTGTGTCTATTCGAGTTTTGGTCTGGGAAATCGAATATTTTAATCTCGTTATTAAAGCATATAAGAATAGAGGTTGCCATTGAAGAATTGTGGAGAACCTACATATTTGAGTAGTGGTTCTCTCAAGTGATAAGAAGACAATTTGGCTGGATATGTAACATCGCTTGCATGATAGTTTTTCGTGAAACATGTCGTTGGAGTGGAAAATTAGTTAATTAAAATTTCTGTAGTGTGTTAATGGAGAGAATATGACATTTAGTTCATAAAGTCCCGTAGATGGCACGTAAAGCTCAAAATTTGAGTGGTAGCATGCATGATGGCCACTATGTAAAGTTGTAATTATTCTTGAGACATTCATTGTGGCTAGCAATTTGAAAAAAAGCTCATCGTCATCACCATTACCATCTAGGCCTTTTCTCGTAAAATGAATTCAATTGTGGAGAAAAAGTTTCCATGCAAGATTTAGGAGAACTTTGTAACTTGATATCAACCTTCTAAATTGGTCACATTCTAGGCCATTGCCAAGGAGACTACGGCACTAAAGGGGCTTTCCACAAGTTTTAGAAGGCTAGTTTCTAGGTAGGAGCATTGTTTTAAATATCGGCCGATATATCGGTATATCAGCTGAGATACCGGTATTTTATTCAAAACGATACGATAAGTGTAAAAAATTATCGGATATCGTTTTGGACCGATATATCGCCATGTGGCCGACATATTGGCCGATATTCAAGATGAAATATTCGATATATCGGCCCTTATAGTTACTTATTTGGATAATAATTATTTTTTATTTGAGAGATTGTTTTATTTTATTCTATGTTCATTATCGTATTTCAATGATATTTTAACATGATGTTTGGATAATAACTTATTTCTTTTAATAATGTCTTATATGTATTTACTATTGATATATCAAGCTGTATGTAGTATCATGTCACGATATATCACCCGGTATCCGGTACATAATTTTGTCGACCGGTATATGTAGGCTGTCTAAAAATCACTAAAAGACAAGCCATTAAAAAGCAGAATTCCAAGTTCTAGACGCAAAGCTAATTTTGGCCGCGTTTCATCAGCATCAAGGCGCGAGGCTCGACAACCGCGTCTCAGCAGTACCAAGGCGAAAGGGTCGAAACCCGCGTCTCATCAGCATCAAGGCGCGAGGCTCGACAGCCGCGTCTCAGCAGCATCAAGGCGCGAGGCTCGACAGCCGCGTCTCAGCAGCACTAAGGCGCGAGGGTCGAAACCCGCGTCTCAGCCGCACCAAGGCGCGTGGGTCGAAACCCGCGTCTCAGCAGCTCCAAGGCGCAAGGGTCGAAACCCGCGTCTCAGTTGTAACCGTCCCGGTTATAGGGTCAATCATGGCCCACATAACGGGGAAAGTTAGCCCCCATTATGGAGTATTTTTAGGAGGCACGTATGCCCCTGAAACCCCTATAAATAGCCCCGTTGCTATGAAGAAGGGGTCGGATTTTTTTTGGGAGAAAAGAGCTCTGAGAGAAAAGAGAGAGAGTTCAACCCTTCAGAGAACTTGCTGTGTTCAAGTTAGCCTTTGCCGACAATCTCTTTGAGAGTTTTGGTTGACAGAGCTGTGTTACTCCGTCAACCACCTGAAGAGAAGAGCCCCATAAGATCTCAACGTTCACCCGGTCAACAGAGAACAAGATTCACTCTCCACCGCCACTTGAAGAACCCAGCCTTAAACAAAGGGAGGATTCAAGACTCAACATCCTCCCTCCCTTGTAATCGGAAGACTGATCTGTTGTAATCTTCTATCCAATCAAAAAATTTTGCAATCGAATCCTCCTTTTCCGACGCGTACAAGAGATGGCGACTCCGCTGGGGACTACATTTGTTACTGACGAACAAATCGTGGCGCAAGGTGACGTCCTCTATAAGGGGAAGATGGTCGAATCGCTTGTCGTCGAGTTCGACCAGGCAAAGTATGAAGAGCTTCTCTCTTCCGGCTCCAAGAGCCCAAAGACCCGCGTCTGTCGCAGGGTCTCTTTGGGGACTTGCCCCGAAACCCGCTCTGAGACTCTCTCAGGCGCGGCTGCTGTGAAGGGTATCGCGGCCAATCGCGCCAAGCGTGACACATGCGCCAACGTCTCTCAGGAGACCCGCGTGACCTCAGGCGCAACTACTGAAAAGGGTGTCGCGGCCAACCGCGCCATACGAGACACACGCGCCAACGTCTCTCAGGAGACCCGCGTGGTCAAGCCCTCTGGTGTCCAGCTAGTTCACCCTCTCCCTCAGCACCAGGTCGTCGTTGGTTTCTCTCCACCTCCACGACGCAACCGAAACGCTGAACGCCGACAGAGGAGGCGTGCGCGTCAGCTGCAAGTTGGAACTTCTGATCGTCCAACTGAGGCAGGACGCAAGGTTCAAACTGGCGTCTTGGCTGCGCCGCATCCAGCACGCGAAGTCCGCGTTTGGCGGCCCAAACGCGAGACTCCCTAAATTAGTTCCTCTGAAGCCCTACTCACCAGACGCCAAGGCAAAGCTTGCGCGCCTCGTCAAGTACAAGAGGCACGCCTCCTTAGGCGCAGGGCCCAGCAGCCTACTCTCTCTCAAGCGTCCCTGCCCCGACGCACCAAGCGGCAACGCGACAGCTACGTCTCTTCTCAGCAGAGACGCCAGACACGTGTCCTAAAGCTGCGACGCGAGAACCACGTCTCTAAATCCTGCGTCCAAGCGGTACAGCGCAAGGATGCCTTCCACCCTCGAAGTTGTGAGGCTAATCTCTTCGATCCTCTTCCCATGGATCTAAGGGATTACTTGACAAAGAAAAGAAGTGCTAATCAAACCACTTCATCATGTTGCTGCCAACGGCTCATCTCTATGCTCTCTGAGTGTCATTGCGGTTCAGGCGTGAACCAGCAGTCTTTAGTTAGATAGCTGACCCTGATTCCCCCATCAGCCAAAAGAAGACGCTCTCACAGGCGGAGGATCTCCTCTGACATTGAGTATCCAGATCTCACTGCAAATATGACAAGCAGGAGTAAGGAAAAACAGCCTATAGTCAGCTCCGATGAGTCTGACTCTGAACCGGAAGGAGTGTACCGACACACTCGCACCCGGACCGGGGCTATTCCCCCGATCAACTACAATGCCCTAGCCCGGGGCATTGAGATTAATGACTCGCACTCTGCCATTGCAGAGTCGCAGGCTTCAAACTCTTCTATAGAGAAAGAAGCCTTCACATACATGACAAGCACTCCTGAGGAGACCGCTAAGCGCTTGGAGCTGCAAGCCCAGGTCCAGAAGGAACAACTTGAGATGATTCGTGCTCAGTAAGAATCTATCGACTCCCTCAAGCAGATGCTCGCACAGTTGCTCGAAGACAAGAAGATGTCAACCAACAGAGCCTCCTCTAAGACGTCTAAAGGCAAGCGAAAAGAGGGAGAAAGCTTATCTTCTGAACACTCCGAGAAGAAAGAGCAACCCACCTCTGGTTCGTCTAAATCCTCGTCGCAGGAAAAGAACGACCAAGACCAGGGAAAGGTTCATTCTAAAAGAATGAATCAGTTGGAGCAACGTCTTGAAGCCCTTACCAAACGGAAAGGCCTCCAAGAAGTAGGAGTGGTCCGACCATATCCAGCCGAGTGGGACCTGGTTCCGTACCCACCCAAGTTCAAGGCTCCAACCCTCCAAGCATTTGATGGGAAAGGTTCACCTAACCAGCATATCTACTACTTTAAATCCCAAACAGGGAATGTGGTAGAAAACGATGCTATCTTGGCACGCTTATTCATTGGCACCTTGAAAGGGCTCGCCTTTGAATGGTTCATGAAGCTCCCAGAAGGCTCCATTAAGAACTGGGGTGATTTGGAGAAGCTTTTCTTAACACGCTTCTTTGAAGATGACTCGGAAGTCACAATGCCCACCCTTTTGGCTACTAAACAGTGAAAGGGAGAGTCCGTCAAATCTTTCGTGGAAAGATTTTGGAACGTGGCACTCCGATGTCCGAGCGGTATGACCCAGGTTACCCTGTTGGAAACATGCCGCCACAATCTCCAAACCTCGCTCCTTACTCAAATAGGAGTTGCTGAAAGCCGCACCTGGAAGCAATTGGTCCAACAAGGTGAACAGGCTGAGGAGATTGTCGCCCGCGTCAGAGCGGAAGAAGTTAAGCCCCGGCCGGAGAGGCCAACAAAGCGTATGCCAGACACATCCCTCCAAGCCAAACGAAAGGACAAGTTGGCGACAGAAACCAAATCTTCTGTCAAACCTCAACCGGTTAAAGGGAGTAGCTCTTCAAGCCAACTACGCGCCAACAAGCAGTATTCCTTAAAGGATGAACATGTCGACTCGCTCTTCAAATTACTCAACAAGAGCAATCGACTGAAGCTTCCTGAAGCTAGGCGCCCCGAGGAAGTCGGTAAAACTGATAATCCCAACTACTGCATGTATCACAGGATGTTGGGGCACCCCACCAAGAGCTGTTATGTCTTCAAGGACATCCTTCAGGCTCTGATTGACGCGGAGGTATTAAAACTCCGTCCAGAGCAGAAGAAGGTGGCGGCCAATATGACGTCATTCCTCCAGTTTGGAAGACAACCTCCAACACCCTCTGGAGTAGTCCCTATCCCAAGAGGAGAGCTGAGAATAGTCAACACAGACCCTCACCAACAGCAAGAGAAGGGCCTGGTACCCGTTTTCACACCTCAGGGAGAAGTCATGTGGGTTCACCCTGACCTTGTTGATGGCCAGCAATGGACTACTGTGACTAACAGGAAGTCCAAAGGTAAAGCAAAGGCTTCATCCTGCAACGTGGTGTGTGCCTCTCCTCGAGAAGCGGAAATTGATATTCCCTCGCTAACCGACTCAGGAGAGGAGACAATAGTTCTGGCCGCAGAACCCAGTCGGCTGGTGGCAGAAACCCGTTCGGGGCAGCCATATTTTAAAAAGTATGGCGAAGTGGCGGTAACTCCTCCAAGACCCACTGCGGAGCCAGCTAAGCCCTCCACGAAGCAACCCGGGGAGAAACAGAAAGAACTTCGGTTTTCTCGAGTTCTTTCAAAAGACATAGCGTAAGGATCCACAGCACCTTATCGCTTTGATGTCCTGGCTCAATTAGCTAACATCCCGGCGCGGATTACGCTTTATGAGCTTCTCAGGTTATCAAAATCGACCAGAGAAGCTCTACAAGAAGCTCTGGCTAATGCTGAGGTCTTCATGACCCAGCTACCAAAGGAGGAAGATGTAGAGGATTGCCTCCACGCCTCCCAAAATATTTCCTGCATCACCTTCACGGCAGATGATATGCAAGTCAAAGGGAAGCATGATCGACCCCTTTACTTCGCAGGGTATATTGGATCATCTGAGGTGAACCGCATTCAGGTAGATCCTGGGTCCGTATTGAGCATTATGCCTCGCCAGGTCATGCAACATCTCGGGATTCCTACTCACCCTTTGAGCGCCACCCAGACTACTATTTACGGTTCAATGCCAATAGTACCCGTCCAATGGGGAAGGTCAAGCTCAAATGCCAGATTAGAGACCTAAAGTCAGAGGTGACATGCTACGTCATAGATGCTGACACCTCCTACAACTTGTTGCTGGGACGACCGTGGATTCATCGCAATTCTATCGTTCCCTCTACTCTCCACCAAGTCATGAAATACATTGATGGAAGTGGAAAGGTACGAACGTTGATTGTCGAAAGGCATCCGTTCAAGGGAGTGGAGAATTATTTCACAGATTCCCTCCTGTACCAGGAATCTGTAGAAACAGATGAAATCCCGCAACCAGAGGAGCCCGACTCTGGTAACGAAGCCGACACCGAGCTCGAAGAAGAAGAGTGCATGTGGGAGCTAGATACACCTGTAACGAGCACTAATAAGCTCGATATTGATAATACCACCGACGATGTAGGCGGATGGTATATTAATGAAGATTTAGATTTGGCGTATTTCTCTGTATTTGCTTCTGATTCAGTGCCTTCAGACACTAGCACTGATGTGGATGACGATCTCTGGTCGGCAATGGATGCTTTGACATTATTGCATGTACTGGTGAAATCGTCCTTCAGAACATGTCGAAATGTCGGCGATGCGCAAGAATCAATATTCATGGTTCCAGCGAGAAGGAAAGGCCAAAGACCAATTCTTTTCGGACGAATTGAATCCGAACCAATGACTCATGAAGAATCAGAAGGCGAGCAAGAATCCCCTCAGTTCGGTCATTATGAGCCAAAGGCACTCAGAATGATGAAAAACATGGGGTATGACCTAACCAGCAGACTCGGGTTGAACTTTGGCAAAGGAAGGAGAACGCTACTTCGATCCTTTGTGCCGAAAGGGAAAGCACCTGATTATTATCATCAGACTCGCAGGGGGTTGGGCTATGTGTCAACTCCGATCCCATCAGCCTCTGACTCTGAAGAGACATTGGGCCATGATTACTCATCGGGCACGTCCTCGTGGGAGTCAGATGCTAGTGTCGGCAACATCTTCAGAGAACTTTCAGTGAATATGGTTTCAACAAGCCACCTGGAAGACGGAGATGAAGAAATGATCCAGTCCGATACGGATCCTTGAATCAAATATTTAAATACTCTCTGGGATACCCGCTTTGAACAGCGAGAGCCACCCACAGAAGACAAGATTGTTCAGATCAGTCTGGGGGATGAGGCTAATCCTAAGCCCATCTTCATAAGTGACGGCCTGTTGCCTTCGGAGAAAAGGGATCTAATATCTCTTGTACAAGAGTATATAGACGTTTTCGCCTGGAATTACGAAGACATGCCCGGACTTGATCCCCAAGTGGCTATGCACCGCCTCAACATCAATTCGGACGTAAAGCCTGTCAAACAACAACAGCGACGATTCCGCCCAGAGATAATGGAGGCGATTCAATCAGAAGTCAGAAAGCTTATAGATTCTGGCTTCATCAGGGAAGAACAACATCCCGACTAGGTAGCCAACATCGTCCCCGTTGCCAAGAAGAACGGAAAGATCCGAATCTGCATCGATTTTCGTGATCTGAACGAGGCCTGTCCCAAGGACGAATTCCCACTGCCAATCACAGATGTCATGATTGACAATACATATGGATTCGAACGAATGTCCTTTATGGACGGATTCTCAGGATATAATCAAATCAAAATGTATCCTGATGACGAAAAGCACACCTCCTTCAGAATACCACTAGGGGTCTACTGCTACACCGTCATGCCCTTCGGATTGAAGAATGCAGGGGCAACATATCAAAGGGCCATGAATGCCATTTTCCATCAGCAAATGCTCAAAACAGTGGAATGCTATGTTGATGACATTGCGGTAAAAAGCCGCGCTAAAGGTAATCATATCACTGATCTAAAGGTTGTCTTTGGTATCATGCGGGCTCATCAATTGAAGATGAACCCTACCAAATCCTTCCTGGGGGTGGCCAGTGGCAAGTTCCTAGGGTTTGTAGTGACTTCCACAGGAATTCATTTAGATCCGGAAAAGATTCACGCTATCCAGGAGATGCAACCTCCGAGGAATCTTAAGGAACTCAGGGGATTGCAAGGACGATTGGCGTACATCCACAGATTTATCTCAAATCTCTCCGGAAGGTGCCAACCCTTCGCTAAACTAATGAAGAAGGGTGTTTCGTTCATTTGGGACGACGCTTGCCAACAAGCATTTGAGGAAATCAAGCAATACCTCACGCAACCACCAGTCCTTGCAGCCCCGATATCCAGAAAACCTTTCCTGGTATACGTCCGAGCAATGGATCATTCTTTGGGAGCTCTACTAGCTCAGAATGATGATCAAGGACGAG
The DNA here is from genome assembly GCA_038442645.1 of Agave tequilana. Classification (NCBI taxonomy): domain Eukaryota; kingdom Viridiplantae; phylum Streptophyta; class Magnoliopsida; order Asparagales; family Asparagaceae; genus Agave; species Agave tequilana. Next base: position 71,303 of record JAVJIF010008595.1, read on the forward strand.
AGCAAGCGATCTACTATCTGAGTAGAACAATGATCGGAGCCGAACATCGGTACAACCCGATCGAGAAGGAATGTTTGGCACTGGTGTTCGCCATTCAGAAAATGCAACACTATCTGGTAGGCCAAACCATAAATGTCATATCAAAAGTCAACCCCTTGAGGTTACTCATGACAAAGCCTTCATCGCTAAATGGCCGACTGGCAAAATGGGCCATATTGTTATCTCAATATGAGATGCACTTTTTACCACAGAATGCCATTAAAGGACAAGCGATGGCGGATTTCCTGGCTAAGCATCCAGATCCGAGGGCAACCAAACTTTAAGACGATCTCCCAGATGAGGTCACTGAAGCCTGCCAGACCCAGACATCCTTTGAAAGGCAGGTGTGGCAACTTTTCTTTGATGGTGCATCAAGAACAAGCCCAAAAGGACACATAGTGGCAGGAGTAGGAGTAGTACTCGTTTTCCCATAGAACTATGTGATTCCTCGAGCTGTCTCATTAACTGAGCCGTGTTCCAACAATGTGGCGGAGTACAATGCTCTTTTGATTGGGATGCAACTCGCCGATGAGATTGGCGTTAGAAATCTCGAGGCATATGGTGACTCCAAACTCATCGTTAGTCAGGTTCGCAGGGAGTACGAAGTCAGACATGAAGACCTAGTACCCTATTACAATGCAACCGTCCACATGGCTGGGAAGTTTACAAACTTCTACATCGACCATGTACCGCGCAGGCAAAATGCGCATGCAGATGCACTAGCATCCCTCGCTGCCTCTTTAGCTCTTCCAGCTGGAGCAGCAGAGAAGGTATTTGTCTACAGCCACGATCTGTATTGCCCGAGAATTGCTCCTGAGGATTACCAGGAGCCAACAGAAGATTCTCAAAACAAAGAAGCGCTGGAATCGTCGGCCAGCCTAAAGCCCAGAGACTAGCAATTCCCTTACATCGATTATGTCCTGTATGGCATCTTGCCTGAGGACACCAAGGAAGCGGCTGCCATTCGAAGGAAAGCCCCTAAATTCTACTATAATGCGATTACACGAACACTGTATCGTCGATTGCATGACGGGATCTTGCTTCGCTGCCTTTCACAAAAGGAGGCACAGGAGGTATTGAAAGAAGCCCATGACGGCATGTGTGGAGCCCATCAACCTGGCCCAAAACTTGCATACCGACTCCAAAGGTTGGGATATTATTGGCCCAAGATGATCGCTGACGCCATCACCTATGCCAAAATATGTCACGCCTGCCAAGTACATGGCGATTTCATCCATCAAGCACCAGGCTACCTTCACTCCACGGCTTCTACTTGGCCATTTGAAATGCGGGGGATGGATGTGGTTGGCCCCATCAGCCCTCCATCATCAAAAGGACATCGGTTTATTTTTGCAATAACCGATTACTTCTCCAAATGGGCTGAGGCCGTTCCTTTGAAGGAAGTGAAGTCATCTGATGTGATCAAGTTCGTGAAACATCACGTCATTTACCGTTTTGGGGTACCTTGGCGAATTGTCCACGACAACGGACCCCAGTTCATCAGCCAGGCTTTCCAGAGATTCTGCGTCAAGTTCAGAATCCAAAGTGTGTCCTCAACGGCATACTACCCCGCCACTAATGGTCTCGCAGAAGCTTTCAACAAGACCGTTGGCAAGCTTCTCAAGAAATTCATCTCGAAAAGTCAACGCAACTAGGACGACAAGCTGGGTGAATGCTTATGGGTTTATCGCACAACTGTCCGAACCCCAACCAAAGCTACACCATTTTCTTTGGTATACGGATGTGAAGCCGTGATTCCATTGGAAATCTAAATTCCATCTTTACGCATCGCCCTGACAGCAGAGATGACGATGAGGAGAAGCATCGACAACGACTCCAAGAATTGGAAGCCTTAGATGACAAACGTCTGCAGGCCCAACAATAAATCGAGCTTTACCAAGCTCGAATTACCAGAGCCTTCAACAAGAAAGTTAAAGTGCGAATTTTCAAGAAAGGCGACCTTGTCTTAGCCGTCAGAAGACCCATGGTGATGACGTACAAGACGAAAGGAAAATTCCAGCCCAAATGGGAAGGACCATTTGTAGTAGAGTCAGTCTACTCAAATAGATCGTATCGCCTCATAACTTCAAATGGCGATACACTCATGATGCCGATCAATGGCAGATTCTTGAAGAAGTACTATCCTTAATAGTACTCCTCCTCCGATCAAGTTAAAAGTACATCTCTGATCAAAACAAGAAGAGCTTCTTCATTAACATCCGACGCCTCCGACGGCTAAGGATAGAGGAAAATCTTGGCTTTTAAGCCCAACATAAGCCTTCGACAACTCATCATGCTGAGGGGAATAGCATGGCTAGCCCAACTCAAACGGTAGTTGGTAGAGGCATATCAAACCCGTTGACAGCTGAGGATTTGCTAAAAATCCTAAGGGACATGTTCCCATTTGATCCGACGCCTCCAACGGCTAAGGATAGACGAAAATGTTGGCTTCTAAGCCCAACATAAATCTTCGACAACTTATCATGCTGAGGGGAATAGCATGGCTAGCCCAACTCAAACGGTAGCTGGTAAAGGTACCTCAAATCTGTTGATAGCTGAGGGTCTGCTAAAAATCCTAAGTGGACTTGACTCCACTCTCCCCTCCAAAATCCCTTACCAATTCTCATCCACAGAATGGTAGGTCTACGAAATACAGTCGTTGCCAAGTTAACACTATACCTCTGGCACTTTAAACTTCACTTGCCAATTCTCATTAATAGAATGGCAAGTCTTCAAAATTGCTCATATCGCAAATCCAAATTTATCAAGTTAACGCTATACCTCTGACATTTTTTAAACTCCACTTGCCAATTCTCATCAATAGAATGACAGGTCCTCAAATTGCTCATATCGCAAATCAATTTCTGTCAAGTTAATACCACACCTCTGACAAATTACTGTTAAGTTAACATTATACTTCTAAACAGTACATCGAGTTTCTGTCAAGTTAACATCACACCTCTGACAGTCACCTTCCTTCAGACTTCCATATCGAAGCTGAAATGAACGATGCTAAGTTTAACACTACACCTCTAGCATCCATGTCATCGCCAAGTTCAACAATACACTTACGGCCATGACTTTTCCTCGGACTTCCTCGCTGAAGTTGAGATGACTAATGCTAAGTTCAAAATTGCACATCTAGCATTACCCTCATTGTCAAGTTAAACATTACACCTATGACAGTGACACTTTTAGTTTTCCCAAATAAAACTGAAAAGCTTTTGAGTCAAGTTAATATCACACCTCTGACTTACATTCTTGTCAAGTTAACATTACACTCCTGACAAGACTACATTCAACCCGTTAAGTTAATATCACACCTCTAACGGTAGAGACTTTCCTAGACTCCCCGCGAGCCTAGTCTCACTTGTTGTTCTCCTTAACAGAACAACAAGTCTACTTAAAAAAAACATTGTTAGGTTAACATTACACCGTTAACAGTGTTTTCATCAACTCTCCAGTTGAGATTAAACCTTTGATAAAAGCTCATCTTCCCTAGGGGTACCAATTCAACCTGTCACTTTCTTTTTATAAAGTGGCAGGCCCACCAAAATTATCTTTTCTCTGTCAAGTTAATATCACACCTCTGACAGCATTGTGGGGTTCCTGAAATAGGATCTTTTCTCCACAAAATTTGACTTATTAAAATTTTCATCATAGTTTTGACAAGCCAAAGATTCTTTGCTTCTATGCGTTTGACTAAAAAGAAACGAGAGAGTTCAAGACAATAGAAGAGACAAAAAGAAAAGTGTCACTTTTATTTATATCCAGGCATATGAAAGTGATACAAAACGCTCTTTTATACAATGAGATTGAGTGTTACAGTTAAGGAGTATACAAAGAAGTCCCTCTCTCTCTCTCTCAGAGGTTGCACTCACTCCTCAAAGCTGCATACAATTCCAAGTACAGGATGTTTGGAAGGGCACCAAAATAGGATCGGACATTGTGGCAACGATCAGAAGCTGGTTGCACCACGATTCATGATGTAAACATCGAAGAAGTCCCTGGTTGATCGAGAACAATGGTGTTTCTTGAGGTCGAAAGGCAGCAGAGTCTTCTGATTCCACCTGACCATCTGAAGTGGGGGTATGATCCTTCGTTGATGAACATCTCTTCCACCAGAAGGTCAGTCAGTAGGCATGGAGTTTTCCTCGATGTCACTTCTGGGTAAGAGAGGAGGTTTTGAGACCTCACAGGGGATGCTACCCACCACTATATCCACCGTTACCCCCACCGCCATACTCACTCTGACCATGCCATGCCAGCAAGCATGACTGGTGCATCGCGTCCAAAGAGATCTTCGCGAGGGTTAAGTCCCCGTCAGGGACCATGATTTCTGCCCTTGCGGACGACGGGGACCATGATTTCTTCCCTTGTGGACGAACATCGAACAAGTTCGCCGGCCGAAATATTCTCCCAGGGGCCCGGCAAACATAAAAAAGGATGATCAAGCCTACCTGCATGAAGCAAACAAAAATTAGAAGATCTGAAGCTTAGTGTACTTCAACAGAAAAACTAAGTGACAGACGCAGCTATTGCTGAGGACTTCAGACGCAGGAATGACCCGCGCAGCGAACCAAACTTCTGCGATGGCAGAAACAGACGTGAATCAAAGCTGTAATATACACGGAATTTGAACGCGATCTAGTTCCACATCCATGTCTAAGATGCAAGACGCAAAGAGAATCAGACGCGAAAATTGCCGTCTCCCTGTTGGATGAACAGGAGTTGCAAGATTCAGGCCTGAGACCTCCAGTCTGAGTTGAGATTCTCCTGAGTTGACAGCCTCAAGACGCGAGTTCTATATGCAGAGCCTGCGGCCAGGTACCTAAGTCTACCATACTCGCGTCCAGAGAAGTTTAAGTCAAATGGCGCAACTTCCAAAAGAGGAACGCACCAACTAAGACTTCAGGAGAAAATCCAGATGATGAATCTCTTTAAGAGATATCAGAATTCAAACTTAGCTGGGTTAAAAATGTCATGGCAAACCGAGAAGGCGTACCCGCAGAGGCCTCTATTAAGAGTTGAACTCTCTGCATCGAAGCACGAACATAAAAGGTGCTCAAGGAGACGCTTTCTGTTATTGAAATCACTTGACAGTGGTAATCTTCTGAAGAGACCAAACCGAAGCATGAAAGCTCTGGGTTATCTTCGTCCATGGAGGCAAGCCCCTGGTAAAAGTCCTTGAAGGGAGAAGATGGAGTCTCTCAGAGCACTCGTTCTTAAAAGAAAATAGTCCAAGTATGGGACTGCTAAAGGAAGGGGGTAAGCCCTATTTATAGGCAAGCTACAACACCTATAATCAATGGCTCATTAATCAGGGCCGTCGGCTTCAATCCCCGCATGCATGTCGAAGCCCAGTAAAGGGCTGACACGTGGACTATCGCTTCGGGAAGCATCGAAGACGCGAGTCTCCAACCGCCAGTGCCGGTCTGGCATTTAAAGGCATTAATGCCTAAGCCCAATGAAGGGCTGACGCGTGGACTGTCGCGTCGGGAAACGTTGGAAGATACGAGTCCCCAATCGTCAACATCGACTGGACATTTAAAGATCCAACGAAATCTTTATGACAAGCTGCATGTAACGCTTAAGAAATTGCACCAAACGCAGACCCGGGAGTTACGGTTGGAAATCACATAAAGCAGTGTTCTAAGACTTGTGCTTTCGATAAGAGAAAGCCCATGGCAGTCACAAGTATCTTGGAGCTGCGTCGACATGGCGAGATGATGATGGGTTTGCACCAGGTCAAAGACCCAGCGTCGTGTCCTCTTATATGTCTGCGCCAGCTTCAAGGAGCGTAAGACCACATTCTTGATGCATCCTGTAACGCCCCGATTCCACGAATACGGGGTCGTCACTGCAACGTATATACGTAAGTCCGAAGTACCTTCCCGTATATACGCTAAGCATCAGTACAGACAAGAATCAGAGTACGGAAGCAAATGGTGCATTATACATTCCAACACATATATATATATACAATCACAGAGTTATCACCAGAGGTGATGAATATTACAATAATAATACATCACAGATATGCGCAAATGCGAGAGTACAAGAGATATACATATATGAACAGCATAAAAGGGCGCTCACATACAAGTATACAAGGAAATATATACAAGTATGAATAGAAAAAGGGCACTCACGAGTTTGCTAAAAGGAAACTCGAGAGGCATACAGGGGGCCTGGAAGGATGTGGCCCTGAACGGTCGGCTGGAGATCCACGCTACCGCTGCGCCACTCTGATGCAGTAACGGGGAGAATCCACACGCTCCGGGCTCCATAACCTGGACATGAGAATCCAGGGGAGTCAGTGAAACTCCCCAGGCGAGTAGGAATATGGATGCCAGGTGGCGAGTCAGGAGGAGCACAAGTGTCAAGTACAGAAGACAGGAGGGTTAGAACACAAATGAAGTATATAAGAAATGATATCAAGTAGGAAATACTCAGGAGGCAGATAGGTTAGAGCAGGCATGAACAGGTATGGCATAATAATCATAAAACAGGAAATCCGAATAAAACCAATACAACAAATATGGTAAGGCACATCACAGATTCATAGCCGTTTAAGTTGCAGGCTTTAGTATGCGTCCCATTCCACATACCTCTACTTACAACTTAAAGAGCCGATTATTATGACACGTTATTATTACTCGTCTTACCCTGATATCTAGCTATGTGAACTAGCGTCCCAACGCACATAAATCCATATCCGAGTGAAACAAGGTTGTTATTGGAAACTAGCGGGGGTATCAACGAACTATGTTTACAGTGGGTCCCGTGCATGCCCGGGACCACGGTCCAGGATTGTTCCGTTGCATGGAAACGGAAGCCAGCCGCAAGGCTAAACAGGAGGGACTTATGTATGCCCTTAACATGATGAAGCCAGGAATAAGGGAGCCAGCTCTCCCCTCGGTCCCCTGGAGGCCCTCAGGTCAGACCGGAAACATGATTGTACAATATACCTAATGCCACTGTAAACACGAACACATATCGATATCCGCATGTTTCCCCCGACCCAATACAAGTTGGTACTTTTTAAGGTTCAATAGTTTAATTATCACTTTACGGGAAAAACAGGAGATGGACATGATCAGGAATTCAGGAGTACATAAGTACTATATAGTCAGGTTACTGCATGTAAAGCAGGAAAACAAGTCACTGATCATGATACAGGATAATAAGGTAAGGTTCCCGTAAAGATGATAATCACAAGTCAAATATATCATGCTGGGTGTAAAGTGATAGCATGACAGGATGATGATATTTAGTAAACAACCAAGCATATCAAAGGATTGATAATAGTCGGGTTAAGTCATGGCAAGAGATTGATAATAGTCAGGGCAAGTCATAGCATAACTAAAGGGTCTTGCCAAATAGTAGCATGGCAGGTGGTCAGGTGATAACACACTAGATGGTCAGGCGATATACATGTGTTAAATAAAAGCATGCAACTGACTAGCCTGAGGTAATGGTATGGCAAGGTAACATAAAAGTAACTCAAAGTCTAACGACCACGAAGGGTCGGCCACGCATGGTATATGATGAAGAAACAAACATATCATAAGCAAGGCACAAGCACAAGATGAAGCTACCATAATACAAGCAATTGTAGTGCAATACATGAATATGGAAGTAAGGAGCGAAATACTTATCGTCCCGGCGAAACGGGAAACTCAAATAGAGATAAGAGAAGAGCGAGACTACTCGCCTCAACCACCAATATGCCAAAAGATCCAAAATCCACGGAAGCTCGGGATGCGCCATAACCTGTGATATAAATATGTAGAGTGAAGAGAAGAGAGAAAGAGAGAAGGGAAGATGATGTTTGTCAAGTGACAAGTCAAGTAATACTAAGATATGATATAAGTCTAGAGGGTAAGGTTCATATTCAAGAAAGAAATCAACTAAGACAAACAGCTAAAGTTAGTCGACTAGGGTGGAAGAGTAGTCGACTAATAGTGGACTCAAGTCGACTAACAGTCTGGTATAGTCGACTAAAACTGGGTTCCAGAGAGTTGGGATTCTGTTTCAGGAAAAGTTAGTCGACTAGGTGGAAAGAGTAGTCGACTAACAGACATCTCAGGTCGACTAACAGTCATGTCAAGTCGACTAATACTGAGTAACAGAGAGTTGGGTTTCTGATTCAGGAAAGGTTAGTCGACTAGGGTCAAAGGAGTAGTCGACTAATCGAGGTTTCTAGTCGACTAATAAATAACCTAAGTCGACTAAAACTGTGTTCCAGAAAAGGTTACGTTTCAACTAGGGTTTTCTAGTCGACTAATCTATAGGTCTAGTCGACTAATCGTCTGGAAACAGCAAACAGAACAGATTTCTATGGTTGTGTGTTTGATAATCAAATGGCATGATTTGAAGACCTAAGTACACATGATATGAAAATACAAGTATCCTAAGAATTATCCAAGGCTTGGTGAAGAAGAACACTTACCTAAAAGAAGTACAAGGTGATGGAGTGATGGTGGTAGTGATGGAAGTTGATGATGAAGAAGAAGGTGGAGGTTGGAGGTTTTGTTGTTGGTGTTGGTGAGAAGAAGTGGTGGCCGGAGATCAGAGGTCTCTCGCCGGAGTCGGGGTGGCCGGAGGCGCCGGTGGAGGTGGTGGTTGTGGTGGAGATGAAGGGGGAGATGGAGGTTAGGGTTTTGGTGAAGAGAAGTGAAGGGAAGTGAAAAAAGGAAATGAAATGAAAAGGAAAGGTTTAAATAGGATTTTGGATTTGTGAAGGAGGTGTAATTAATGTAGATGAGAGGGGGCTTTTTGCAAATAGGGGAGGATGGGATGAGTGTCCTTCTCTTGGCCACTTGGCCGGCCATGGAAGAGAGAGAAAAAGAGGGATGGAAGTGTGTGGAAGTTATAAAAGATTGGAATTTTGGAAAATTGGAAAAGGCTTTGGCTTGTGGAGGAAGGAAGAGAATTAAAGGTAAAGGAAAAAGAAAAGAAATTAGGAAAGAGAAGATATTTTCTTGGAAGAGAATTTGAAAATAATGAAAGTGGCGGATTCCCGGGATTCAGTTGCAGATGCGGAAATCTTTTGGGAAAATACCGGAATCGTCCGAAATTCAAGTATCTCGGAACGACCCGAAATAATTATCAAAAATCAAGAATATAATATTAAGTATCATAGTGAAATCTGTTTTAAGAAATACTTTATAGTTTTAAAGCTAAAAATCCCGGAATCAGTTACCTACCGACTCCGATGGAATTTTCATAAATTCATAAAATTCTCAGAAAAAGTATTTAGATAGAAAATATGATTCTAAGAAATAAAGTCTAAAGGACCTTCTAGAAATTCCTAACTGTTTGTGAAATAAAATCCTGGAATCGGTCAACGGAACTGGCCGACACCGGTTTTGAAGACTTTCATTTTAATTCCAGAAAAATCTAGAAAATCATAGAAAATATATAATATTGGAAAATGATATTTAAAACTAAAATCGGTCAATTCTAATTATCAGAATGTCTAAATCGAGTAATACTCTAGGATCGGGCCTTCGGTTCAGACTAAGGCTGACTCCAAGACCACGAATCCAAATCCAAGACAAAACAACCATATAAGGAATTCATAATACAAAAATAAATACAGGAAACAAATCAAAAAATACGATCGAAAAATCTGAATACGCAACTAAGTACGTATTCCGGGAACGGGGTATTACAATCCACCCACCTTACAAAAAATTGCGTCCTCGCAATTTCGATAAGGGGTAAATTGAATACAAAGGGGACAAAGGTGGAATCTATACTAATTAAGATATGAAGCACTATAGGTAGGGCTCTCAAGTCGACTGAACATTAATCATCCTCCGCACTTCCGGCTGTATAAATATTCGAATAATGCTGAATAATACTGCTGATGTCGTGGCTGTGCAATAAATGAGCCAGAATACCGAAGATAAAGAAAACCCTGATAGCCCTGAGCATAATAAAGAAGGCCGATAATTGAGAATCCCGAATACCAGGCACCAATCACTCCGAACGATATAGTAGAGAATGTAGAATATCCGTAGAGAATTCCGACTGCTGACCTCTGAAAGATAGCCAGATCAGGACCAATCTGGAGAATACCAAGCTTCATAGAATTCACCGAAGAGATCACATAATAGCTTCATGCAGAACCAGCCACTACCTCTCTAGTCTAGTCATATCTTAAGATAGTATAAGGCTTCATAAAACCAAAACAGGGAAGGGATATGGAAAGGATTTAGGAATCAAAGGAAGGATGGTCAAGAATTAGATAACTCTGTACTTGTAGTTGGAATGTATAACCAAGACTCAAGTATTCCAGTTGCAAATTTCATTACCATTAATTTGCCCTCTGGACGTACTGAGGAAGTTAGAGCCTAAGCTCTGATACCATCCTGTAACGCCCCGATTCCACGAATACGGGGTCGTCACTGCAACGTATATACGTAAGTCCGAAGTACCTTCCCGTATATACGCTAAGCATCAGTACAGACAAGAATCAGAGTACGGAAGCAAATGGTGCATTATACATTCCAATACATATATATATATATACAATCACAGAGTTATCACCAGAGGTGATGAATATTACAATAATAATACATCACAGATATGCGCAAATGCGAGAGTACAAGAGATATACATATATGAACAGCATAAAAGGGCGCTCACATACAAGTATACAAGGAAATATATACAAGTATGAATAGAAAAAGGGCACTCACGAGTTTGCTAAAAGGAAACTCGAGAGGCATACAGGGGGCCTGGAAGGATGTGGCCCTGGACGGTCGGCTGGAGATCCACGCTACCGCTGCGCCACTCTGATGCAGTAACGGGGAGAATCCACACGCTCCGGGCTCCATAACCTGGACATGAGAATCCAGGGGAGTCAGTGAAACTCCCCAGGCGAGTAGGAATATGGATGCCAGGTGGCGAGTCAGGAGGAGCACAAGTGTCAAGTACAGAAGACAGGAGGGTTAGAACACAAATGAAGTATATAAGAAATGATATCAAGTAGGAAATACTCAGGAGGCAGATAGGTTAGAGCAGGCATGAACAGGTATGGCATAATAATCATAAAACAGGAAATCCGAATAAAACCAATACAACAAATATGGTAAGGCACATCACAGATTCATAGCCGTTTAAGTTGCAGGCTTTAGTATGCGTCCCATTCCACATACCTCTACTTACAACTTAAAGAGCCGATTATTATGACACGTTATTATTACTCGTCTTACCCTGATATCTAGCTATGTGAACTAGCGTCCCAACGCACATAGATCCATATCCGAGTGAAACAAGGTTGTTATTGGAAACTAGCAGGGGTATCAACGAACTATGTTTACAGTGGGTCCCGTGCATGCCCGGGACCACGGTCCAGGATTGTTCCGTTGCATGGAAACGGAAGCCAGCCGCAAGGCTAAACAGGAGGGACTTATGTATGCCCTTAACATGATGAAGCCAGGAATAAGGGAGCCAGCTCTCCCCTCGGTCCCCTGGAGGCCCTCAGGTCAGACCGGAAACATGATTGTACAATATACCTAATGCCACTGTAAACACGAACACATATCGATATCCGCATGTTTCCCCCGACCCAATACAAGTTGGTACTTTTTAAGGTTCAATAGTTTAATTATCACTTTACGGGAAAAACAGGAGATGGACATGATCAGAAATTCAGGAGTACATAAGTACTATATAGTCAGGTTACTGCATGTAAAGCAGGAAAACAAGTCACTGATCATGATACAGGATAATAAGGTAAGGTTCCCGTAAAGATGATAATCACAAGTCAAATATATCATGCTGGGTGTAAAGTGATAGCATGACAGGATGATGATATTTAGTAAACAACCAAGCATATCAAAGGATTGATAATAGTCGGGTTAAGTCATGGCAAGAGATTAATAATAGTCAGGGCAAGTCATAGCATAACTAAAGGGTCTTGCCAAATAGTAGCATGGCAGGTGGTCAGGTGATAACACACTAGATGGTCAGGCGATATACATGTGTTAAATAAAAGCATGCAACTGACTAGCCTGAGGTAATGGTATGGCAAGGTAACATAAAAGTAACTCAAAGTCCAACGACCACGAAGGGTCGGCCACGCATGGTATATGATGAAGAAACAAACATATCATAAGCAAGGCACAAGCACAAGATGAAGCTACCATAATACAAGCAATTGTAGTGCAATACATGAATATGGAAGTAAGGAGCGAAATACTTATCGTCCCGGCGAAACGGGAAACTCAAATAGAGATAAGAGAAGAGCGAGACTACTCGCCTCAACCACCAATATGCCAAAAGATCCAAAATCCACGGAAGCTCGGGATGCGCCATAACCTGTGATATAAATATGTAGAGTGAAGAGAAGAGAGAAAGAGAGAAGGGAAGATGATGTTTGTCAAGTGACAAGTCAAGTAATACTAAGATATGATATAAGTCTAGAGGGTAAGGTTCATATTCAAGAAAGAAATCAACTAAGACAAACAGCTAAAGTTAGTCGACTAGGGTGGAAGAGTAGTCGACTAATAGTGGACTCAAGTCGACTAACAGTCTGGTATAGTCGACTAAAACTGGGTTCCAGAGAGTTGGGATTCTGTTTCAGGAAAAGTTAGTCGACTAGGTGGAAAGAGTAGTCGACTAACAGACATCTCAGGTCGACTAACAGTCATGTCAAGTCGACTAATACTGAGTAACAGAGAGTTGGGTTTCTGATTCAGGAAAGGTTAGTCGACTAGGGTCAAAGGAGTAGTCGATTAATCGAGGTTTCTAGTCGACTAATAAATAACCTAAGTCGACTAAAATTGTGTTCCAGAAAAGGTTACGTTTCAACTAGGGTTTTCTAGTCGACTAATCTATAGGTCTAGTCGACTAATCATCTGGAAACAGCAAACAGAACAGATTTCTATGGTTGTGTGTTTGATAATCAAATGGCATGATTTGAAGACCTAAGTACACATGATATGAAAATACAAGTATCCTAAGAATTATCCAAGGCTTGGTGAAGAAGAACACTTACCTAAAAGAAGTACAAGGTGATGGAGTGATGGTGGTAGTGATGGAAGTTGATGATGAAGAAGAGGTGGAGGTTGGAGGTTTTGTTGTTGGTGTTGGTGAGAAGAAGTGGTGGCCGGAGATCAGAGGTCTCTCGCCGGAGTCGGGGTGGCCGGAGGCGCCGGTGGAGGTGGTGGTTGTGGTGGAGATGAAGGGGGAGATGGAGGTTAGGGTTTTGGTGAAGAGAAGTGAAGGGAAGTGAAAAAAGGAAATGAAATGAAAAGGAAAGGTTTAAATAGGATTTTGGATTTGTGAAGGAGGTGTAATTAATGTAGATGAGAGGGGGCTTTTTGCAAATAGGGGAGGATGGGATGAGTGTCCTTCTCTTGGCCACTTGGCCGGCCATGGAAGAGAGAGAAAAAGAGGGATGGAAGTGTGTGGAAGTTATAAAAGATTGGAATTTTGGAAAATTGGAAAAGGCTTTGGCTTGTGGAGGAAGGAAGAGAATTAAAGGTAAAGGAAAAAGAAAAGAAATTAGGAAAGAGAAGATATTTTCTTGGAAGAGAATTTGAAAATAATGAAAGTGGCGGATTCCCGGGATTCAGTTGCAGATGCGGAAATCTTTCGGGAAAATACCGGAATCGTCCGAAATTCAAGTATCTCGGAACGACCCGAAATAATTATCAAAAATCAAGAATATAATATTAAGTATCATAGTGAAATCTGTTTTAAGAAATACTTTATAGTTTTAAAGCTAAAAATCCCGGAATCAGTTACCTACCGACTCCGATGGAATTTTCATAAATTCATAAAATTCTCAGAAAAAGTATTTAGATAGAAAATATGATTCTAAGAAATAAAGTCTAAAGGACCTTCTAGAAATTCCTAACTGTTTGTGAAATAAAATCCTGGAATCGGTCAACGGAACTGGCCGACACCGGTTTTGAAGACTTTCATTTTAATTCCAGAAAAATCTAGAAAATCATAGAAAATATATAATATTAGAAAATGATATTTAAAACTAAAATCGGTCAATTCTAATTATCAGAATGTCTAAATCGAGTAATACTCTAGGATCGGGCCTTCGGTTCAGACTAAGGCTGACTCCAAGACCACGAATCCAAATCCAAGACAAAACAACCATATAAGGAATTCATAATACAAAAATAAATATAGGAAACAAATCGAAAAATACGATCGAAAAATCTGAATACGCAACTAAGTACGTATTCCGGGAACGGGGTATTACACATCCTGATTCCTGCGCCTGGATAAAGTTAAGGACTGCGGCCAATGAGTCACACTCAAAGCTGCGTCTTTCGCGTCAACTTGAACCGCGTCTTCACTGGCAGGTCAAAGTCGCGTTCCTCAGAACCGCACCTTTCTTTGGAACGGCGCCGCGTCCCATCAAAAGAACTTAGTTCTACCTAAGTTTGTTATTCACGATCAGTCAGAGATGCACCCTATGAAAGTCGCATCTTCACTCTAAAAAGATGCGTCTCTCTGAAGTTCGCATCCTTCCAGACCGAGACAAAAATCGCGTCTGCCTTATGGAATAACAGTCGCGTTTTCATTCCAAAAGATGCACCTTATGAAAGTCGCATCTCTAAAAGCAGTACTATCCCTGCGTCCCAAAAGAACTGGCGTTCAGTCCTTACTTCTGCAAATCGGTTCAACAGTACACTGGCACAAGCAGACGACTGTCCACTCCTGACTTAAAGTGCACCCACGACAGACTTAAAGCAATCGGGGAGGTTTAGACTGTGCATCTAGACACTCAACACGATCAGCTTTGGTGGCTTCAGAGAGTTTCACAGTACACTCACGAAGACCATACTCCAGATAAGATCAAACCCGAAGCATTGACAGTCCAGTCACAAGGGTGAGTTCAGCTAGAGTCCAAAGTATTTCGAAATCCGTCCCACTTAACTGCGGAATGTCGAAAACTTTGGAGGGGGTTCTGTAGGCGCAAAGATCGAAACCCGCGTCTCATCAGCATCAAGGCGCGAGGCTCGACAGCCGCGTCTCAGCAGCATCAAGGCGCGAGGCTCGACAGCCGCGTCTCAGCCGCACCAAGGCGCGTGGGTCGAAACCCGCGTCTCAGCAGCACCAAGGCGCGAGGGTCGAAACCCGCGTCTCAGTTGTAACCGTCCCAGTTATAGGGTCAATCACGGCCCACATAACGGGGAAAGTTAGCCCCCATTATGGAGTGTTTTTAGGAGGCACGTATGCCCCTGAAACCCCTATAAATAGCCCCGTTGCTATGAAGAAGGGGTCGGATTTTTTTTGGGAGAAAAGAGCTCTGAGAGAAAAGAGAGAGAGTTCAACCCTTCAGAGAACTTGCTGTATTCAAGTTAGCCTTTGCTGACAATCTCTTTGAGAGTTTTGGTTGACAGAGCTGTGTTACTCCGTCAACCACCGAAGAGAAGAGCCCCGGAAGATCTCAACGTTCACCCGGTCAACAGAGAACAAGATTCACTCTCCACCACCACTTGAAGAACCCAGCCTTAAACAAAGGGAGGATTCAAGACTCAACATCCTCCCTCCCTTGTAATCGGAAGACTGATCTGTTGTAATCTTCTATCCAATCAAAAGAATTTTACAATCGAATCCTCCTTTTCCGACGCGTACAGTATATCGCCAATATCCGATATTTAAAATACTGGATAGAAAATATACTGCAAGACAGTAAGCTAGAGCACCAATAAGCAACGCTTTAAATTAACTTAAACCAAGAACGAGCCTACAAAGGGAGATGATAGATTTACTTTAGGAATTACTTTCAACTCCAAGGCAGATATAATGGCAAAGAACCAAATATAACCCATTCATGAAGCATTTAAAAAAATATTGCATAACCTAAAGCTTGTCTTCTTAAGAGTGAATCTTAAGGTAGACATACCAATGAGGTTTATGAAAAAAAATAATTTGGAGAAGGATATAGCTACTCCTGAACTATTGAACATTATGAATTCTATACTTCTTTGGAAATTTTTTGTTATGTCCTTTTCAAAGTCAACTAGGTGTTATTTCATGATATTGGTTTTACTACTATGGTTGGAAGCTAGCATATAAGGAAGTGTATTCAATATTAGGGGACTTCTTGTTAGACATGTTAGTACTTCATGGTCGGAATCTCTACATAAACTTCATGGGTGTGTTAGAGCTCTAGTAGATATGTATACTTCTTTTATTAAACAAGGGCACGTGAATTATTTTGGTTCCACTAGAAAAACTATGTAATGTTACTCCCTGCTCATGAAAACCAACTTTTCACTCCGCTTTGGCCTTTAAAATGCTTAATTAAGCTAGTTGACACTTAAACGGGGGTGGGAACTTTGATTTTCGGTCAAAATCTATTAATTAGTTCAAATTTATTAATTAGTATAGTTGTACTAGAGAAACTGAATGCTTTGAGATCTTTATGCAATTCATGAACATTTGCATTATTGTCGTGGATCACAGTTTAACTCATCTTCATTTTCAATTTAACTCTTTTAAGCTTATCTCTCATTAGTGTCCTATGCTTGATTTTTGCAATTTCACCTTGTTATATGGTCAACTTTTTAGATCAATAAATAGTCATCGTATAGTGGAGGCATGATGGATCCGGATCGGGTCAAGTTCATAAACCAACAAGTAAGCTTGCCTGGGCTCAAACTTGTATAATTTGGGTAGGGGTAGAACTTAAAGTAGGCCCTTTCAATTTTTGTGTTGGACTAAGGACTAACTTAAACTGCACCTGGCCCATAGCTTGATCTATGTTGAGGCCTCTAGGCTCCATTTCTAAGGCCCAAGAGGTCTCGTCTTCATTTTTTTTTTAAAAAGAATGTGACTTGCAATGCATGAGAAATGATTTGATCCTTAAACATATTGCTTTAAAGGATATTACTTCACTACTACATTAATAGTTGAAAATATGCCATATATATGTCTGTGTGTGTGAGTTTTTGGTTGGGGGATCAAATTTAATGAAGGCAATTAAACAGAAGAATCATCTCTTTAAAATTGATTTAATTCATTTGAAGTGTCTAAGAACCAAAAATCAAGTGTTTAAAAGTATTTTTTTGCCTATGCATCAACTACGCACAAATGAACGGCCGAAAGCAACATACTGGCTTAGATCTATGTTTTGGATATACAAATTATCGATACAACCATTAGATCATGATCTTAACACACAAAAAATTCTTATATAGCAAGTATTATTAGGTGTCAGTCATTCTAGACTTTGAGTAACTCTCTGTTTAGAACCGTTCATTCCATAGCCAACTGATGCATAGGTAAAGAAAAAACTTGATATTTGGTACTTGGGCACTTAAAGGATGTAGTTCAACTAGAATTAAATGGATTTTCAACTTGATTTTCTTATATTCAAACCCCGAGGTTGACAGGGGTCACAAGAGATCGGTTCGGTTCATGCGTGTGAGTCACACACACATACAATAAGAGTACCAATCACGCGTTGACACGTGTATAAATCCTTTTATAATATATTATGTGTGGGCCTCACACACATATTATAATATATTATAAGAGATCCAATCCACGTGTCGACGCGTGATTGGTGCTCTTATTGTATGCGTGTGTGGCTCACACGCATGAATCGAACCCCACAAGATTATTATTTGGGACACGGGGAAGAGTCTCTTCATTATTTCCATATATCTTGACATTTAATTCCTTTATTTAATGTCATTTTCAATGTTTTCAATGTATGAAATTGTGAGTTACAGCATTTGTTATGTTTTCAATATGATGAAATTGTGATATTTGAAGCCCCTCCTGTAATTTTTTCTGTAGTTATCTTGACATTTAATTCCTTTATTTAATGTCATTTTCAATGTTTTCAATGTGATGAATTTGTGAGTTACGGCTCTTAAAGAAGAATATAAATTTGTAGCTTCTGATTCACTTATAATCCAGAAGTAATCCAAAAATGTTAATCCTCTTGCCTTGGTAAGGAGTTACTTAGGATTGTTTAACAAAATTAAATAATGTGTCGGCAAATGTTTATTTAAACCCACATGCATATAAAATAAGGACTTTCATAGCGTCCAGCACAAGAAATCTAGTTCATGAAGGATTTGGGGCACCAAGACTAGCCTTCTAGGTGGAGAAGTTGCCCAAATCTCTCGAACAAAGAGTCTCCCTGCAAGGGAGACTATCTACTCCTGTACACCACGTGGGGCAGCTGCACGCCCATTACAAAGTAGCACCACTACTAAATTTCTCGAGAACCCAAAAGACTAGCCTTTTAGGTGGAGAAGTTGCCCAAATCCCTCGAACAAACTGCAGTCGGTTACTCCTCTACACCGCGTGGGAGAGCTGCACGCCCATTGTAAAGGAGCACCATTAGTAAATTTCTCGAGAACCCAAAAAACCATTACTAAATTTCTCAAGAGCCCAAAAGACTAACCTTCTAGGTAGAGAAGTTGCCCAAATCCCTCGAACAAAGAGTCTCCCTACAAGGGAGACTATCTTTACACTGGAAGATCAAATGCTCCATTGAGATCTTCACAGGCCCATTGCGCCTTTGCGCCATTGAGGATCTACATCGTCGAACAGCTCCTGGATATGTTTCTTAATTGAGTAAACGAGGTTCTCGTTTCTTTACAATTTGTTGTGTGCAATTCGGTATCAAGGAGGACAATCTCTCAGTTCCGTTCTTTAATCCTGATCCTTATTCACTGCAAGCTTCCAAAGTCTACTCTTAATAATGAAACACTAGATGACACCAATAAAATTATGATTGAATTATTTGATTAGTGCTTGCTGCGTCACTTAAATCAAATCTTAGTTTTAGACCTTAGATTGTGCCACAAATTGGAGCACGCCACATAATGTTTGATGTCACAGGCTGCTTATTGTGTTACTTATACAAATGAAAACGTGGTTCAAGGATGGTTACATAAAATATCCTATTGTTCCTATAGGTCACTGATAAGTCTGATCTAGTGAAGCAATTCAGCATTTAATGTTTTTTTTATGCTATCTAACCTCCTGTTAACAGTATATGTCATGCGCTAGATGTTCGCTAGATCCTGGGTTCGGTTCATGTGTGTGAGGCACACACATACAATAAGAGATCCAATCACGCATTGACACGTGTATTGATCTTCTTATAATATGTCATGTGTCACACATATTATAAGAGATTATAAGAGTTTCAATTTACGTGTCAACGCGGAATTACTCCTCTTATTGTAAGTGTGTGTCTCACAGAACTGAATCCCTAGATCCTTTACATAACATTGATTTTGGGTTGGACAGTGACTAATTATTTCCAAAGATCAAGACTGCGTGCTAGCACCGGAAACATCAATCCCGTTACAGATAACAGGATCAGAGAATTGAAATACCCATTTTCTTCATTAGTAAATTCATGAGATGGAATCATTCAACAGATAGTAGAGTTTAGTCCAGCCCAGTTATGACTCTTCTTGATTGTCTAGCTATTAATCTCAGAAGTTGGTTGCAGGTGTTATCATTTCTGTTTTAAAATCCCTGGAGTCAGTCAACATGAGACTTATATTTTAGGTGCAGTTAACTGTCAGTAAACTAAAGGTATAGAGGCTTTTTTGTTTATCTCCGTCAGAGGAAACATATTCTCATCAAGTTTAAATGTCATAATATCTAGAGTATGTTGCAGTCAACCAAACTATGAAACTCCAAACAAAATGAAACCATATTTTCAAACAATTGGTACCTGCCACACATTTTAGGAGTTTTACATTGCTAGTGAGAGAGAGAGTTGCTCTCCTTTGTATAATAGCCTCCCCTTTCAAACGTGTATATCACTCACATCTAAGGATTTGCCTCTTTATGTTGCCCCAGGGATCTGCTGGTACTATATAAATATCAGTCCACAAACAAGACTATCATCACAGTTTCTTCTTTCCTGCATCCACAAAGCCAATGCAAGCACCAGTTCCTTTCCATTCTTCCCCCCTCTCTAAACTATACTCCTTTAAGAAATCTTGCTCTTCAGCGAAAGTGCAACCCCATGATCTGACAGTGGACTCTGCCACTGCCAACATGTATGATCTGTTGTCAGTGAGGGAGACCGCGGGGCAGGAAGAGATAAAGGCAGCATACAAGAGTCAGGCTCGACGTTGGCATCCGGATGTGTGCCCTTCCTATGCTGACAAGCTCTTCTTCACCCAGCAGTTCATTAAGGCCCGGCAAGCCTACGAGGTTCTCTCTGATCCTGTGCTCCGCAGAGAGTACGATTCTGCTCTTTCTGGAAAGGGCTGTGATGAGAAAAGGGTTATGGGCAGCAAGTTCGGGGACTGGAGACCCAGCTAGAGGGTCTGAAGAATAGGTCGTTCTCGCGCGCAGAAGTCACTACTTGGGGAAGTAGGATGAGAAGGTCGCGCTAAACTGAGCAATCTGAATGACGATTTGCTCTTTTTTACTTGAGAAATGCTAATCTGACTGCAAAGGGCAGGCACATATTTTATTTGGATTATAATTCTGTATTTGTTGTCAGAGTAATAGAACTTTTTTGGAAACTATATTGAGCCTATAGCTAGTTATTGATGTATAAGCTTAAAACTCCAAAAGGTATAGCTTTAAATGGATGTGAAGGCCTTAAAAATGGTTACAAGCAATACTAGACACATCATTATGTATTGCTTGTAACCAAAGTTTGAGTGTACAAGGGTATAAACTGATATTGCCGTGATATAGTATATTATAAGATAAAATTTTGGGTCTATAACATGTATCATTGTGCTGCCATTGTAGCGACTGCAACTATTGTTGGAGTTGGCCTGTTGGTTTAACCTCTAAACTGATTCTCAAGATTACATAGTTCCCAGAAGGGGTCTTGACGACGAAGACGACGACCACCACGAAAAAAAAAAAAAAAAAAAAAATCAGCCCATGGTCGATCCATCGACGCCATGACTTGATGTCCTCCTGGAGTGGGTTGCAGCAGGATCTGATGGCTGGGGGTTGACGCCATGACTTGATGTCAGCCCAAGAAAAAAAAAAAAGATGATAGTTCACCAAATAAAGAAGATTCTTCACAAAAGAATGGAGGTTCATCTGCTGATGAGTTTCTTCTCAATATAAGGGAAAGTGGATCAGGATCACCCTTGAAGAAAATAATGATGTCTTACCTCTAAGAAGATAAAGAAAAATAAGAGGCTAGTCACCAATGGGTGATAATTTTCACCAACGGAGAAGACTCTACAGCGAAGAATGAGGGTTCATCCATATATGAGTTTGTCATCGGTACAAGTCAGAGGGAAAGCGAACCACCTTTGACATTCTGTATTGGGACTCAAGGGAATAGATTTATGCTCGCTTTTCCTTTATTTGTTAGTTGTTAAACTCTTGATTGGTTAGTTTCCTATTAGGAGTCTTTGTTATACTAGGAGTTTTTATATTATTAGGAGTCATCATAATATGAGTTGTATTTTGTAATTACTTATAAATACCAAGTGTAGAGGGAGGAATCATTATCTCTTCAAAATCTTTTTCTCTCAAATTCTGATATGATATCAGAGCAAAAAAAAAAAAAAAAACTCTAATCCTAGCCTCTTCTACTTCTTAAACCCCAATCCTAGCTATCTACGCCAACTTCTTATCTTCTTTTCTTTCTTTTCTTTTTCTTTTCTTTTCTTTAGATCTAGTGATCTGAATCCAACTTTCTATAAACAATAATAGAAAGAAGTTACTGTTCAGGATGAACAGTTCTGCGCACTGTTCATCATGAACAATAAAAGCCAAAATCTTTTTTTTTTTGTTTTGATAGTCTCTTTCTTGCCATCGCCACAACAAAATCCCCTTCCTTGACCTTGCTGCCACCACATATCTTCTCTCTGCTTATATGATCTCACTGATGCCTCGTTACATGTTCGTGATTTCGGTGAGCCTCTTGCGGCTCTTCCGTGCCTTTTAATGACCTCTTGGTGCCTCTACAAACTCCATCGAGGTCATCCATCCTCCCAACTAGTATCTGCTACCCTGTTTAGATGTCCGTGTTTTGACATTTTTGTGACTACTACACGTCTACTTAGCTTTCGTGTCTACCTGACTACTAGCTACTATGTCTTCTGAAGATATCAAGCACACATTTGATTCCACGACTTCAAACAATTTTTGCTACTATCGTAAAACTCAATGGTACCACCTATCTTTTCTGGGCTCAATCTTTTCGTCTCTTTGTCTGCTCGTAGAAGAAGCTGAAATATGTTACAGAGGATACTCTAGAAAAGGGTACGACTATCTATGATGATTCAGTAGCTATTGACTATAACGTGATGACGTGGCTATGTAGGAAGAGAGAGGGTATTCGAGGAAGTCAACGAAGGAAGGGAACAGCAGCAACAACAGATCAGCAGAAGCAGCAGCAGGAGATCGGTCGACTGGTCCGATCGACCGACGTGCACAACATGCACAGAAGGCTAGCGGTTGACCGGTCCGGTCGACCGCAGAAGGAGATCGGTCGAATGGGCGGTCGACCGACTGAAAGTGCCTAACTCTCGGTTAGGCCCGGTCGACCGGCCCGGTCGATCGGTGCATAGGGTCGGTCGACCGACCGGTCGACCGACAGTCGGGTTGCGGGCTGTTTTGCTGAATTAGAAATCTGTCATATTTAAGGGCGGATTTTCTAGGGTTTGCTGTATCTGGGAAAATTGTAACTCTCTTGATACTCAGAGGTGCTGCAGAATTTATAATTGATTAATCCAAATCAATAGAAACTCTCTTTCCTTGCCCCGAGGACGTAGGTAGTAAGGCCGAACCTCGTTAATCCTTGTTTCGTGTGTTCTTCTCTGAGTTTGTGAGTTTGTTCTGTTATTGGAATTTGTTCTTCGTGCATTGGTGATATGAGGCTTCCTCTTCTGGTTGTTGTTGGCGCACAACAAGTGGTATCAGAGCTTCCCAGGTTTCGCGTGGGATTTTCTGGCGATTCGGAGGGTATCAGGAGCTGATTCGGTGGAGATCGTGTGTCGATCTCAGATCAGCGGTAGTCATGTTCGTGGGATCGTGTGTCGATCTCAGAACAACGCACGAAGTGCTCAAGGAATCATTGGTGGAATAGATCCGGTCAGAAACTCAATCTAGGGTTTCGTAAAGAAGGTAAAAAAATCTGATTTTTATCGAAGTTGTGTATCTATTTCCTGTTGGCTTTCGCATACATAGAGGATCCAGTGAGATAGATGGCAGAAGAAAGTACTTCAGTTAGAACCATGAATCCTCATCCGAGGATTGACGTGGTGAAGTTTAACAGCATAAATAATTTTGGGATGTGGAGATGTGAGGTTATGGATGCCCTAAATGCATCGAACCTCGAGGATACTCTACTTCTGGAGAAGAAGCGAAGCACAACCACTGATGAAGAGTGGGAGAAGATGAACAGGTCTGCGTGTGGCTTGATTCGATCGTGTCTAACACAAGACATAAAATATCTTGTGTTACACGAGACATCCGCGAAGAATTTGTGGGAGACCCTTGAGAAGAAATATCTGACCAAGAGTATCGAATCGAGATTGCAGCTGAAGAGTAAGCTGTACGGGTTTCAGATGAAGAAGGGGTGCTCCGTAAATGAACATATCAACCGCTACACGAAGCTTCTTACAGATTTGGTGAACGTGGATGTCAAGATAGATGAGGAAGACAAGGCAGTAATTCTCCTGAACTCACTCCCTGCGGAGGAGTATGGGACATTCACATTAACCTTTATCAATGGTAGACAGACTCTGGACTATCATGAAGTATTGTCTGCGTTAGCAAATTATGAGACGAGGAGAAAGGAGAGACATCCTTCTCAGTCAAGCTCATCAGCAGAGGCGCTAGCGGTAAGAGGCAAGGGTTCATCAAGGAAGGGTAAAGAGGAAAGAGGAAGATTAAAGTCCAGGCTGGATTTTAGGGATCTAAAGAAGAACCAGTGTGCCTTTTGCAGAGAAATAGGGCACTAAAAAGTGGACTATCCAAAGTTCAAAGGCAAGAAGAAGGAGTCGAAGTCTGAGGCAAATCTCGCAAAGATGGTTAGTACTCAGAGCAGTAAATCACAGGCAGATGGATCAGACTCAGACTCGTCGGTGTTCTCGTTCTCAGTCACTACTCCCATCGTAGGCTACTCAGGGGATAATGAGTGGATCTTGGATACGGGTGCTACATACTATGTATGCCCTAATCGGGATTGATTTTCTAGCTTTGAGAAGCTGGAGTGGTGTTCAGTCGTTACGAGCGATGATCATCCATGCATCATGGAGGGTGTAGGTACAATCCAAATTAAAATGTTTGATGGGATGGTAAGGGAGCTGAAGGAAGTGAGGTATGTACCTCAGTTGAAGAGAACCTGATTTCCGTTGGAGCTTTGGAGTCATTGGGCCTTGTGGTGTCGATTAAGGAAGGAGTCCCTAGAATGACAAAAGGTTCGATGGTGGTATTGAAGGCCGATCGCTGAAACAATCTATACTACTTGAAGGGTAATACTGTGACAGGGCAAGTGGCGGCTTCTACCAGTTCAGATGAGGATTCAACCAGGCTGTGGCACATGAGGCTGGGACATACAGGAGAGAAGTCATTACAAACTCTTGCAAGGCAAGGGTTATTGAAGGGTGCCGGAACCTGCAAGATGGAATTCTGTGAACACTGTATCATCGAGAAGAAGACCAAGGTGAAGTTCAGCACAGCAACACATTGCACTGAGGGGATTCTTAACTATGTTCACACTGATGTCTGGGGACCTACCAAGACTGCATCAATTGGAGGTAACCATTACTTTGTGTCATTTATTGATGACTATTCTAGGCGTTGCTGGGTATATACCATGAGACACAAAGGGAAAGTCCTATAACTGTTCGTGAAGTGAAAGAAGAACTTGGAGAGAAGCACGAGAAGGAAGATCAAGGTCCTCCGTTCAGATAATGGAGGAGAATACAAATCCGATCCTTTCCTACAGCTATGCCTTGATGAGGGCATAGAGAGACACTTCACAGTAAAGAGACAACGCAACAGAATGGGGTAGCGGAGAGGATGAACAGGACTTTGCTAGAGAAGGTCCAGTGTATGTTGTCCAATGCCAGTTTATCGAAGAAGTTCTGGGCTGAGGCTTTGGCATATGCATGCTACCTTGTGAATAGGTTGCCGTCGTCTGCGATAGGGGGGAAAACTCCTCTCGAGGCTTGGTCGGTAAAAACAGCTACTGACTATGATTTGCTAAGGGTGTTTGGTTGTCCAGCCTATTATCATGTCAAAGATGATAAGTGTACGCGTCGAAAAGATCGCAATTGCAAAATTCTTTTGATTGAATAGAAGATTACAACGGATACAATCCGATTACAAAAGAGAGGGAATCTCTTGATTGATTCTCCCCTTTGTTTAGTGCTGGGTTCTTCATGTGGCGATGGAGAGTGAATCTTGTTCTCCGTTGACCGACCGAACGTCAAGTTTCTCTTGTGGATCCTCTCTTTGGATCTACTGGTGGAGTAGCACAGCTCCTATCAGTAATGGAATCTCAAAGAGATTTAAAGAACTTGAACTTAGCAAGTTAACAGAAAGATTTGAACTCTTCCCAGGCTACAAGAGCTTCGAGGTCGAACTCTGCTGAGGTACCTCTCCTCCTCTGCCCATGGCTTCCTGGATTCCTCCATCGGGACTCTCCTCCTCAGCCCTTTTAGAAGAGGTCCCCTCCCCCGGGGGTCCCTTTTTTTTAGAGTTGTATTCCTCCAGCACTCCTTCCGAGCTCCCCCCCTTTCCTCTCGCTACTTGTAGCTATTTATAGAGGAATTGGGGTGTAACCAACCCCTTAAATCTCTCCATAATAGGAGGAGCGTAACCAACTCCTTAAATCTCTCCATAATGGGAAGTTATTCCCCATTATGTGGAGAGAAAATGGGGTGTAACTGACCAAGTTTGTGGCTCAGTTATAGCAAAAAATGCGGGTCTCACGCTGGACGCGGACCTCGCTTTGATGTTGAGACGCGGAGCTCACAGGCTCGCGTCTGTGTCAGAACGCGGAGCTGCTCAGGCTCGCGTTTGAGTTGAAACGCGACCTTCGCGTCTGACGACCTTCACGTCTGACAAAGGATCGAGGTCCGCGTCTGGCGACCTCCGCGTTTGACTGAGAAAGGACGCGAGGTCCGCATCTGGCGATCTCCGCGTCTGATATTGGAACGCGAGGTCCGCATCTGGCGACCTCCACGTTTGACATTGGAACGCAAGGTCTGCGTCTGGGAAGTTCGTGTCTGGGAGGTTCGCGTCTGAGACTGGAAGCTATCTCCGCATCTGGGAGGTTCGCGTCTGAGGCTTTGTCCGTAGTAATTTTTTGATAGCCTACAGAACCCCCTCCAAAGTTTTCGAAACTCCGTGGTTGACTGAGACGGATTTCAGAATACTTTGGACTTCAGTTGAATCGGGACTTCTTGTAATCAGATTGGCATTCTTCTGAGAGGCAGTCTCGAGCTTGATCTTGTCTGGGTTCTGGTCTTCGTGAGTGTACTATTGAACTGCTTGAAGCCTCCAAGAAAGATCGTTTGTAATTTGATTGTCGGTGTACTATTGAACCGGTGGAGTTGTCAATTGCCTCTGCCAGTGTACTGTTGAATTGATTGCAGTAGCAGAGACATACTCTTTGTATTGGGGGGAAAGAGGACGCAGCTCTCACAGACGCAGTTCTGGCACACTGATCAAGTGGAGATGCTAGCTTCACCAAAGTTGAGATGCGACTCTCAATTATTGTAGAGACGTGGCGCTCAATTTCTGTAGAGACACAGCCTTTACTTGCTGATGAGACGCAACTCTTAAGTTCATTGAGACGCGGCTCTGTACTTGAGACGCAAAGTTCACGCTCAAAGCTTCTTTGAAAGAGTTTTAATTGCCAGAGGTGTGATATTAACTTAGCAAATTAAATAGCTCTATTGGGGGAATTTGAGAAGGTTACTGTCAGAGGTGTGATGTTAACTTGACAGTGAGATCTGGACTTGTATTTTGAACAAGTTTTGTGGACTTGCTATTCTATTGATGAGAATAACAAGTGGAGTTTGATCCGCTGGGGATTATGCCAAAGTCTATTGTCAGAGGTTTAGTGTTAACATGACTAGTACTCTGCTGGAAATGAAATTTTGCTGTTAGAGGTATGATATTAACATAACAACAATTGATTTTGCAATTTACGCAATTTAAGTGGACCTGTCATTCTATTGAAGAAAATGACAAGCGAGATTTGATTTGTTGAGGATCCAAGAAGATTTTGACCGTCAGAGGTGTAATGTTAACGTAACGGGTTTGGGTTTACAATTTGAGCAAACTAAATTGTCAGAGGTGTGATATTAACTTGACAAAGATGTGTGCTAGAGATGTGATATTAACTTAGCACCACGAAAGTCTCATTTTCACTGAGAAAATTGAGAGAAGATCATTATCATAGGTATAATATTAACTTAACAATGAAATGCATGTTAGAGGTGTGATGTTTAACTTAGCATTGAAAGATCTCATTTTCACTAAGAAAATCGAGGAGATCACTGTCATAGGTGTAATGTTAACTTAACAGCGATTGATTTTGCGATATGAGCAACTTTGGTCAGAAGTGTAGTATTAACTTGACCAAGAGATTCTGCGATTTATGCAGTTTGGTGGACTCGCCATCCTATTGAAGAGGACTGACAAGTTGAAATTTTGGTCAGAGGTGTAATATTAACTTGACCGGGATTTGTCTTGCGATTTGAGCAAGTTTGGTCAGAGGTGTGATGTTAACTTGACCAGGATATGTCTACTGTTAGGGGTGTGATTTTGAACATAACAGTATTTTGAGTGGACATGTCATTCTATTGAAGAGAATTGACAAGTTGAAATTTTGGTCAGAGGTGTGATGTTAACTTGACCGAGATTTGTCTACTGTTAGAGGTGTGATTTTGAACATAACAGTATTTTGAGTGGACTTGTCATTCTATTGAAGAGAATTGACAAGTTGAAATTTTACCCCCAGGGAAACATCAAAGCCTTACTGTCAGAGGTGTGATATTAACATGACAGGTTTGATTTGTAATTTATTCCACTGAGAAAATTGAGGGAAATCACTGTTAGAGGTTTAATGTTAACTTAACAGTGAATATGCCAGAGGTATAATGTTAACTTGGCATGGTTGATCTGTGATTATTTCACTGGGGAAATAGTCACAGGTTTTTTTTTGGACCTACCATTCCATGGATGGGAATTGGTAAGGGATTTTGGAGGAAATTTTAGGGAATGAGTTGTCAGAGATAACTGTTAACATGACAAATATTGATTTCCTTAGAAAATAAAAATTTACTGTTAGAGGTGTAATGTTTAACATAATAGTAATGGGATTTTGCAATTTAAGCAAATTAAGTGGACCTGTCATTCTATTGAAGAGAATGACAAGTAAGACTAGACCCGTCAGGGATCTAAATATTTCTTTACTGTCAGAGGTGTGATATTAACTTAACGGGTCAGATTGAATCTTATCAGAAATATGATGTTAACCTGACAAGGATGTGAGTCACACTTAGGCTCACAGGAGTTGATGTGAACCCCCTACAAATCGAGTTTGCTGAGCCTTGGAAGGAGTTTTGCGGCAAGATTTGCCTTTATCATCATTGGCCTCGCGGGTCTCGTAGGAGACATTGATGTGGGCCACATATGCTGTTGCAGCCACTCCTGTCTGCTGACAATGAGTGCAATGCCTTCGCCGTCTCTCGGCATTCCGATTGAGTCGCCGAGGTTGTTGATAACCCCCGGCATCCGGAACTGGAAGTGCCTTGATAAAAGATGGAGAGATTGGTCTCTATTGCCATCTTAATCGTGGGTCATGGTGCGGGTCTCTGAAGAGACATTGGGGCTGACAACGTTGTCTCCACGGGAGACTCCCGAAGCTTTGGGGAAGTTCAACTTCTCTTGGTCAAATTCGATCATAAGAGATTCGACTGTGGATCTAATCATCCGACGTCGGCTTACGCCACTACTTTCTCGTTGGTGAGAACGATAAAATGTCCCCAGCGGAGTCGCCATCTTTTGTACGCGTCGAAAAGATCGCAATTGCAAATTCTTTTGATTGAATAGAAGATTACAACGGATACAATCCGATTATAAAAGAGAGGGAATCTCTTGATTGATTCTCCCTTTGTTTAGTGCTGGGTTCTTCATGTGGCGATGGAGAGTGAATCTTGTTCTCCGTTGACCGGCCGAACATCAAGTTTCTCTGTGGATCCTCTCTTTGGATCTACTGGTAGAGTAGCACAGCTCCTATCAGTAATGGAATCTCAAAGAGATTTAAAGAACTTGAACTTAGCAAGTTAACAGAAAGATTTGAACTCTTCCCAGGCTACAAGAGCTTCGAGGTCGAACTCTGCTGAGGTAGCTCTCCTCCTCTGCCCATGGCTTCCTGGATTCCTCCATCGGGACTCTCCTCCTCAGCCCTTTTAGAAGAGGTCCCCTCCCCGGGGGTCCCTTTTTTTTAGAGTTGTATTCCTCCAGCACTCCTTCCGAGCTCCCCCCCTTTCCTCTCGCTACTCGTAGCTATTTATAGAGGAATTGGGGTGCAACCAACCCCTTAAATCTCTCCATAATGGGAGGAGCGTAACCAACTCCTTAAATCTCTCCATAATGGGAAGTTATTCCCATTATGTGGAGAGAAAATGGGGTGTAACTGACCAAGTTTGTGGCTCAGTTATAGCAAAAAATGCGGGTCTCGCGCTGGACGCGGACCTCGCTTTGATGTTGAGACGCGGAGCTCACAGGCTCGCGTCTGTGTCAGAACGCGGAGCTGCTCAGGCTCGCGTTTGAGTTGAAACGCGACCTTCGCGTCTGACAAAGGATGCGAGGTCCGCGTCTGGCGACCTCCGCGTTTGACTGAGAAAGGACGCGAGGTCCGCATCTGGCGATCTCCACGTCTGATATTGGAACGCGAGGTCCGCATCTGGCGACCTCCACGTTTGACATTGGAACGCAAGGTCTGCGTCTGGGAAGTTCGCGTCTGGGAGGTTCGCGTCTGAGACTGGAAGCTATCTCCGCATCTGGGAGGTTCGCGTCTGAGGCTTTGTCCGTAGTAATTTTTGATAGCCTACAATAAGTTAGACCCAAGAGCAAAGAAGGGTGTGTTCGTCGGTTTCAAGCGAGGAATCAAAGGGTTCAAGATCTGGGATCCAATGGACAAGAAGTTTCTTCTCAGCAGGGATGTCACTTTTGATGAGGCTTCTATGATGAAGCCTAAGGTCTCTCAGCAGGTGGAGATTAGCAAGACCAAGGAGGTATCGCAGCAGGTGGAGATTGATGCAAATCCACTATCTCTAGAGAATTCAGCATCGGTGAGGATCATACATAGGGTGACACAGGGCAGTGATCAAGCAGTTGAAGAAGAGGCTGATGATGAAGAGGGTCAAGAACAGGTTATGGCTGATGTTCCTTACTCTACTGCAGTCAGAAGACCAAGGAGAACTACTAGGAGACCAGGTTGGCTCACTACAGATATGGTCTGGCGTATGCACTTCTGGTCGTTGAGGAGGCTATCCCGTCCACCTTCAGAGAAGCTGAGATCAGTTCGGAATTAAAGATGTGGAAAGAAGCCATGAAAGAAGAGATAAAGTCTCTCTACAAGAATGACACTTGGGAACTCACTAGGTTGCCCAAAGGGAAGAAGGCTATAGGCTGTAAGTGGATGTATGCTAAGAAGTAGGGATCTCTCAAAGAAGATTCGGTGCGCTACAATGCCAGATTGGTAGCTAAAGGCTATACTCAGAGGGAAGGAATTGACTACAATGGGTATTCTCTCCTGTTGTAAAGCATTCGTCAATTCGTATTTTATTGGCTTTGGTGGCACAATACGAGTTGGACCTTGATCAACTCGATGTAAAGACCGCCTTTCTCCATGGCGATCTAGAGGAGGAGATCTACATGACTCAGCCAACAGGGTTCAAGACTGCAGAGAAGGAAGAAATGGTGTGTAAGTTGAAGAAGTCGCTGTATGGACTGAAGCAGTCTCCGAGACAGTGGTACAAGCGGTTTGACAGCTTCATCAGAGGGAAGAAGTACACACGCAGTCACTATAACCCATGTGTGTACTACAACAAGCTACCGACAGGGGAGTATATCTATCTACTTCTGTATGTAGATGATATGCTGATTGCTTCGAGGTTGAGATCTGCAATTGATGCACTGAAGAGGGATCTATCTTCAGAGTTTGAGATGAAGGACCTTGGTGAAGCTAGGAAGGTGTTAGCATGAAAATCACAAGAGACCGAAGGATTGGCAGGGTGAGCTTGACTCAGAAGGGGTATTTGCAGAAGGTACTATAGAGGTTCAACATCAGCAAGGATACGAAGTCTGTAAGTACACCTATGGCTCCTCATTTCAAGTTATCTGCTAAGATGTCTCCGAAGAATGTCCAAGAACGTGAGTATATGACTCACGTTCCATATGCTAACACAGTCGGTAGTCTTATGTACGCTATGGTGTGTACGAGACCAGATCTATCACAAGCTGTCTCTATGGTCAGCAGATATATGCATGATCCAGGATAGGGTCATTGGGAGGCAGTGAAGTAGATCTTGAGGTACATCAAAGGAACTATTGATGTAGGTCTGGTATTTGAGAAGGACTCCACTGGGAAGCAAGATTGCATTGGATATGTTGATTCCGACTATGCAGGTGACCTTGACAAGCGTCGGTCTACAACAGGGTATGTCTTCACATTCTCTCAGGCACCGGTGAGTTGGTGCTCTACACTGCAGTCTACCGTCTCATTGTCTACCACAGAGGCCGAGTATATGGCCAGGACGGAGGCTATGAAGGAGGTGATCAGGCTTCAAGGCTTGCTTGATGACTTGGGAGTGGAACAAGATCTGCTGAAGATTAACTGTGACAGTATGAGCGCTATTTACTTAGCCAAGAACTAGGTCTATCATGCACGGACGAAGCACATCGACGTCAGGTTCCATTTTGTTCGGGAGATTCTAGATGAGGGTGATATCGAACTGCTGAAGATTCACATATCGGAGAATCCCGCCGACATGCTTACTAAGGTGGTGTCAGGAGTCAAGTTCGCACATTGCAAGGCTTTGCTCCACGTCCTTCAGGTAGCTTGAGCTTGTTGAAGCTCATTTGGATGAACTACAGATGGCTTGATCCCTTGGGTAGGGTACGTAGGCAACCACATTGGTACAGCCACTTTCAAGTCGATGGTCAGTTCGGCTCAGATTTGGAAGAATCTTCACCGAGGTGGAGAATTGTAGGAAGAGAGAGGGTCATCGAGGAAGTCGACGAAGGAAGGGAACAGCAGCAACAACAGATCAGCAGAAGTAGCAGCAGGAGATCGGTCGACCGGTCCGGTCGACCGACGTGCACAACATGCACAGAAGGCTAGCGGTCGACCGGTTCGGTCGACCGCAGAAGGAGATCGGTCGACCGGGCGGTCGACCGACTGTAAGTGCCTAACTCTCGGTTAGGCACGGTCGACCGGTGCATAGGGTCGGTGACCGACCGGTCGACCGACAGTCGGGTTGCGGGCTGTTTTGCTGAATTAGAAATCTGTCGTATTTAAGGGCGGATTTTCTAGGGTTTGCTGTATCTGAAAAAATTGTAGCTCTCTTAATACTCAGAGGTGCTGCAGAATTTGTAATTGATTAATCCAAATCAATAAAAACTCTCTTTCCTTGCCCCGAGGACGTAGGCAACAAGGCCGAACCTCGTTAATCCTTGTTTCGTGTGTTCTTCTCTGAGTTTGTGAGTTTGTGCTGTTATTAGAATTTGTTCTTCGTGCATTGGTGATCTGAGGCTTCCTCTTCTGGTTGTTGTTGGCGCACAACAGGCTACTCAGTAGCATGGATGAGAATGTTAGTGCTAGTGTAATGTTTCTAAAATTGACAAAGAGATATGAGATACTTTGAAGGAGATATATTCCAATGAGTAGAGTATTTCTCATGATGCTGATCTGTATGACAAGTTATTCTCACTGCGACAAGTTAGTCATTCCTTATATCTGACTACTACTCTGAGTTGAAGGAAACTCTCGATGAGTTGGATTTCTATTAGTCTCTTATACTAGATTTGAAGATACTACAACGGTATCGTGATGGGCTAGCAGTGGTTAAGTTTCTCTCTGGACTGGATACCTCTTTAGGTAACCAAGTTCGATGACAGATTTTTAGTGGTAATACAGTTTCTTCTCTCTACCGCTTTGTGTTGAGTTTGTCCTGCTTCTATGTGAGGTGATTATTCTTTTGGTGTTTCTCTTGGTGTTGAGAACTCTGCTAGGATAAGTGGAGGATGTGACAGAGGTGGAGGATATAGACGCGGTCGTGGTTGTGATTCATCAGGAGGACGTGGATGTGGAGATAAGAGTTCACGTCATTATGCTCATTGTGGTAGAAATAATCATACATCGGGTTGGGATAAGTTTGGTAAACTTGAATAAGCTCAGATCGCTAACACTACATCTAGCTCTACTGCTACCTTCTCCAGTACTACTACTATGCAAATTTTTCAGTCAAATATGAGCATTTTTTTCAGCTAGAGACTGTTTAGGCATCCCAGTCAGCTAATACTACCTTGCATGGATCTACTTCAGGTAGGAGGGCATTTATTGCTTCTTTTGATAAGGCTTGGGTATTAAATTCAGGAGCTTTCACTCATATGACAAGTATCAATGAAAATTTCACTCTTATACTTTTTAAGATGATATTCCTCCTGTTAATATTGCTGATGGTACCTCTTCCACTGTTAGTGGAAAATGAGTTGTTCATGTTTACCTCTTGTTTGTCACCCAATGATGTGTTATTTGTCCCTAAATTTTCTGTTAGCCTGCTATCTATCAGCAAAATCACTACACAATCATTTTCATGCAATTTTTTGCTCTTCATATTGTGTGTTTTAAGGTGTGCAGAGTGAGATGAAGATTGGTTCAGATCGTGAATATGGCGACCTTTATTACTTAGATGATGATACACTGGGACCATGTCGTGTCACTTTTATGTCTGATTTTCGGTATTTCTTAGTTTTTGTGGAAGATTTTTCTGAGATATCTCGGATGATTTGCTGAAAGAAAGGACTCAGGTTCATACTGTTATCAAAGATTTTGTTAATGAAATAAAAATTCAGTTTTCTATTACTATTCGTATTTTGCAAGAAGTTAATATTCTTGAGTATACTCAAAAATATGTTTCTGTTTTTGTGCATCTCATGGTATTTTACACTAGACTACTTGTCCACACACTTCACAACAGAATGTGATTACTAAAAAAATTGAAACACCTCTTCGATGTATCTCGCACCTTGTTGATTCACTTGCATGTACTTAAAATTTTTAGGCTGAAGCTTATTTAATCAATAGAATGCCCTCTACTGTACTGCATGATAAAATTTTTCTTTTTTTGTATGTATCAAGAAAAACCTATCTTTTATATTGCTCCTCGTCCTTTTGATTCTACTTGTTTTGCTTAAAATCTTCAACCTGTTTTGAATAAATTAGAATTTAGAGTTTAAAAATGTGTTTTATTTGTTTTTTATAAACTCAGAAAGGTTATAAGTGTTTTGATCTTGTACACCATAAATTTTATATTTCTCCTTATGTAACTTTTTTGATTCAGTTCCGTATTTTGCTTCTATTGTTTCTTCTCCTATACCTCAGCCGATGCCTAGTTCTGAGAATTTAGAAAAAAGAGATTGTAGCTAAACTAGTGCATGTGTATACCATACATTTTAAGAATGTGATGTCTTCACTCTCTACTGCTCTTTACAACTACTAATTTCTGTCTTCCTCATTCTGCATCTCTGCTTACTCATTCTCCACTTCTTAACACTGAGATAGACACTTCTGCTTCTTATAACTTATATTTTTCTATTGCACATTGAAAGGGTGAACAATATTGTACTCAATATCTTATTTTCAATTATGTTTTATATGATCGTCTTACCCTACTATCTCAACAGTTTGCCATGTGTTTTTTCTGTTTCTATACCTAAGTGTTATCAGAAAGTGTTGATACACTCGGAATGAAAGCAGGCTACGGATGATAAGAAGGATGCTATCATCTCACGTCACACTTGGATCTTGGGCCTACTTTCTCTGAACTATCGATAGTCAGTTGCCGCTGGGTGTTAATTATCAAGCATCATTTAGATAGCACCATGGACATGTATATGGCTTATCTTGTTGCTCGAGGATTTTCTCAAAGACTTATGACATGGATTTAGCTATAAAATTTTCTCCTGTGGCTTGTCTCAACTCCATTCGCGTTTTGTTTTCTCTAGCTATCAACCATCAATGACCAATGTTTTAGCTGAATGTGAAGAATGCCTTCTTACATGGCGAGACTTTGAGGAGGTCTATATGAAGCAACCTTCTGGGTATATTGCGCAGGAGCAGAATATAACGTGCAAGCTCAAGAAGGCGATATATGGCCTTAAAAAAGTCTGCGAGCCTGATTTGATAAGTTCAGCCGTATTATCTCTAATGTGAGGTTTTAGAAGTGTTATTCAGATTATTTTGTTTTTATCCGTAGGACTTCTTCTAGTGGTGGGATTCTTGTTGTTTATGTTGATAATATTGTTGGCCCAAAGAGCCATCACTCTAGTTTTGATGATGATCAACTCATGTAGTTTGGTACTAATGATCTTGTGTTTAATTAATTTCAGATTTGTGATCAAGATCTTAGTAGGTGTGTAGCTTCAACAAAAGATTCAAAGTCAAGTTTGGAGCTAGCACGGTTTGATTCAAGAGCTTGTCCATCAAGACCACATCAAGTACTCAAGAGGAGTCTAGCTCGTTGGATCAAATTTGGACCAAGTCAAGAAGGAGGAGAAGACTTCAAGAAGAAGACTTGTGTCTAGGTTTGTTTTTATAAGATTTTGTTTTTAGATAAAATGTAAAGGATTGAATAGTGGTGGATTGCTCAAGTATATCTTACACACACACTCTTAATTTATATGTGTTTTCATAAAGAATTTTTATTTGGAAAAATACCGTTTTGATTTTTGGTATTCAAAGTATACATGCGTTTTAACCAAAACCTTTTTAGAGCTAAATGACAAAAACATAGATATTTCACCATGTATGTGTAGTGGATCATATCCATACACTCTATGCTTTCAAAATGTTTAAAATATCTTGTTTTATATATGGAGAAGTTTTGAAAAAAAATCTATTTTGGAAAAATACAGTTTTTGTTTTAGCCAAAATTTATAAGTTACAAAAATAATTCAAATTGTTTGTAACATGTCTTGATTTTACTCAAACATGTTTGTTTATCAAAGTATAATATTGAAAATATTTTTGTAGAATTTTAGAGATTTTATAAGATTTTATGTGTATCAAAATGCCAAGTTTTTAAATCCCTTAACTAACCTGACCTGGCTTCTGCCGGTCGACTGGACCGGTCGACCGAGCTACGGTCGATCGAGCTAGGAGCCGGTTGACCAGGACAGTCGACTGACGTGCACAGAACGTGCACGCCAGATCTGCTGGAGGACCGGTCGACCGACCCGGTCGACCGCAGAGAACTTCTGCTCTCTGGAAAGCCCCGGTCGACCGGACAGGTCGACCGGCAGAGAGCTCTGCTCTCTGTTCCAGGCAGCGGTCGACCGGGCGGTCGACCAACGCCCCAACGGTTAGAAATCTGACCGTTGGTGGTCGACCGGGCCGGTCGACCGTCAGCCGCCAAGGCTGAAAAAGGCCCCAACGGCTAGTTTTTTCTAACCCTATAAAATGGGACTTTTGGGGGCTATTTTACATAAGATTTTTCAAATAGTTTTGCACCAATTTTTCTAACTCTTTTAAGAGGTCTTCTCCACTTATATTTGAGCCAAATACTTCCATTCAAAAGGAGAGTTTATCAAGAGTTTTTTAAAGTGATTTTTTGAGTTTTCACCCCACATTCATCCTTGTTTTTCTCACAAACACTTGAGCTATCCATTAATATATTCATCCTATAGGAGTGTTATTGTGAGAGTATTTATTGGTGATCAAAGTGTTTAGATCACCAAGAGTTCTTTCTTGTTCTTTGAGGAGGCGGACGTGTGTGTTCGCGTTGTTTCGGGTTCTAGTGTGTACTCGGTGTTTGAGGTGCGGCCTCGGTGAGCTAGTGGGCTTGCGGTGTATACAGGACTAGAGAGTCCAAGAAGTTTAAGTGTGAACTCGCCTTGTAGGTGTTGCGGCACCGAGTGATCCGGTGGGATCGTTTTTAGTGGAAATCCTTCATAGTGTTGAAGGCGGGGATGTAGAGCAAGTGTGCTCGAACCTCGAAATAAATCTCCCGTGTTTGCGATTGCTCACTCTCTATTTCTTACTTGTTTATATCTTGCATCCTTATATTGTCTTTATCTTTATATGCTTGATATATATATTTGTGCTTAATTGTTATATGCTTGGGGATTGTTTGCTAACACTTGTATTCAACCAAGAGAGCCAACGCGGCACCTCAACTCTTATTTAGAGGAATATGGAGGAGTTAGTCCAGAGCCCTTCATGGGGAATTCGGCTACACTCTTGAGTTATACGTGGTGTTTAATTAAATAAGTTTTTAATTCCGCATTAATTGTCTATTAGATTAGCTCATCACCTATTCACCCCTCCTCTAGGTGATTTACAATTGGTATCAGAGCCAAGTGCTCTTGATTTAGGTCTTACCACCTAGAGTTAACGATCCTCATTTATAGCTAATCTTAATATTTGTATACACACCATGGATTTCATGTCACCTCCCTCCTTTGACATTCTTAACATCCAAACTTGGAAGTTTAAGATGTCTTTGTACCTCAAAGGCCTAGGTATTCATGTTTATTTTGCCACTACTAAAGACTCTTATTGTTTAAATGGCAAAAATATTGAGGCTAATGCAAAAGCTCTATATTTTAAAGTCAACCCTAAATGATGAATATTTATCTAGGGTTTCTAACATTGATTCGGTTTTGTAGTATGGAACTCCTTGATCTCCCTCGGCGAAAAAGAATAATATTATGCGGGGAGCGACTCGGATGTTGGAAGTGACGCTTCCAACGTGTGCTACATGATCCAAGGGGATAACCCCCTTGAGGTAACTACCGAATCCGAGGTAGAAGAAGATGTTGAAATGTCATATGATGAGCTTGCATCTTTTTGTCAACAATTACTTGAAAAATATGACATGCTTAAAAAGATAATAAGCAAATGAAAAGTAAATTTGATTGCATGTTAAAAGAAAATGATTCTTTTAAAAATAAAGTTGCACGCTTTGAAAAAGAAAATGAAACTTTGAAAAATGAGAATATTTCCTTACTTTCCAAATTGAATGATTTGTGTGAAGGAAATAATACTTTAAAAAATAAAATCATTTTGGTGGAAAATAAAAAAGAAATTGCTTTGCAAGAAAACAACTCTTTAAAAAGAAAAATTGTTGAAAAAGAAAAAGTTAATGTTTCTAAAAGAAAAAGACTATTGATCATACTCTTCATGCCACAACCATTAGTGAAAATGAAGTTAAATTTTTGAAAAATAAAATTAATTGTTTGAGCTCAACTTTGAGCACATGTGCATTTAATCATAAGAGATTGGAATCCTTATTTTAAAAGAAACAAGTTCCCCATGTTCAAGCACAACACCCTCATCATGCATATGCACACTTTGCACGTCACGATCACCCTCATACACATGTACATAGTAGAGTGTACACTTGTACACATTGTAGCCGCAAAGGCTATTTAGAAAAATTTTGTTTTGATAAGTTGCATCATATTAATTTTAATAAGAAAAATGTTTGGGTTCCTTACAATGCTAACCCTCAAGGACCCAAAAGAATATGGGTACCAAAATTCCCACCTTGTGTATTTGATGTAGGTGCGGGCTCTCATAAAACGTGAGAGGGATGGTGCCTGGTAGTGGATGTATGGACTTGATGGACACATATTTGATGCACCGCTATCAAGGAGGTTTGATGGGACAACCACCTTGTTTTGGAGAATTAGAGCATAGTTTTTTGGTTTGGTAGCTATCTCTAATCTCCTATTTACATACTTGTTCATATATGATATTTTTAGCATGTTCATGTTTTATTTGTTTTGTGCTTCATGTGGTAAATACTAGTTTAAATGTAATTTTTATCAAAACTTGTGTTTATACTTGTACAAGTAGTGGGCAACATTTGATTCATAACATTTGCATTTCATTGTTCATTTGTACTCACTATATGCACATGTATAGCCTAGTTTTGATGATTTCCTCATTTACACTTGTTTTGCCTATTTTCATATTTTACTTCATGTATATGCATTTTTATTCAAATCTAATAAATATACATGTATGCCCCTTGAGTCATTTTCCTTCATGCAATTTACTTTATAGACTCTTTTTATGTTTGGGATATGTATATATTTTTTAATTTTGAATAAAAACATACATACACCTAGAAGTTTATTTTTAAGATAAAAAAAATGATTTTTTATGATTTTCATCTTTAATTGAAAAATGAATTTTCATGATTTTTGTTTGATAACATGAGATTCATGTTTGTTTTGAGCTTTATTGATTTATTCATGAAAAATGCTAATTACATGATTCTTTTGCACTCACACTTTATTTGTTTATTCATGACTTTATTTCATGATTATTTTTGAGCTTTATAGATTTTGAGTGTCAACTTTATGTATTTAGTATGTTTCATGATTTGGTTTCATATTTTGAAGGATCTTTAACTAGTTTTTCAAAAATTATTTTAACTAGTTATTATTCTTCGTCTTTTATCTTGAGCATATAAAGGGTGGTAGTTATGAGTTATATACTTGATGTACATTGTTATTTTCAATTGGTATCTCAATTGATATTCATTTTGTATATACTCATATTTTGTTTTCTATATATGTATGCTTCATAATTTCCATAATATCAATTCCTATTGATATTGTCTTTTTCATACATATATATGTTTTGAAAATCAAGCACCAACAAATCATATATATTTATACTTGATTCTCAAGATATTTACATGTTTAAGCACAAAGTATGTTTATGTTAAGCTTCTTAATTTTCAATTGATTTCTCAATTGATATCTTTATATAAGCTTATGCATTATCTTCAATTGGTATTTTTTTTACAATTAGTATTTTATTGATATCAAAATGTACATATGTTTCAATTGGTATCTATTGAACTATTTATTTCAATTAGTATCCTTGAAAATTTATATTGGTATCAAGATATAAAATTCTTTCTTTCATTGGTATCAAGATTACAATTTGTATCAAAATTTCATTGTTATTTCAATTGATAAAATGTTTCAATTACAATTAAAAATTTAAAATTTGTAATGTTTATTTACATTTGATATCTTAAAATTTGATTTACTAAGATATCTCAAAATTTATTTTATTGAGAAAATTAAAGATGTTTTGATTTTTATTGCCTATATGTGATCGAGATTTTACCTTCACACAAAATAAATAATATTAGATTTAGAACAAGTTGTGCAAGGTTCTCAATTCTAATCCGCGGTAGCAGTGGCTATGCGGGTCGTGATCCTCTGGGAGGGACTAGCGATGGAAGCTTTATCAATAAGTTATCTCTAAATTTTTATTATTTTAATGTTAAGTTAGAAAGAAAGA
Source organism: Agave tequilana (assembly GCA_038442645.1). NCBI lineage: Eukaryota > Viridiplantae > Streptophyta > Magnoliopsida > Asparagales > Asparagaceae > Agave > Agave tequilana. Next base: position 111,876 of record JAVJIF010008595.1, read on the forward strand.
AGATGGAGAAGAGGAAGTGATATTTACAATGGAAGTGAAGAAAAGAAATTGAAAATATGGTAGTGTGGGATCTAAACTAAAGAAAAATAAAAGAAAGAAACTATAACACGTACAAACCTCTTCTACCTTGCTTACCTTTGATCTGTTCGCGACGACTTACCTTGTCTTGAAAGGCATGCAAGTATGGCGTATAGGATCGTCCACCTTCGCTACCTACACTATGAAAAGAAAAGACAATCTAAAGAAGGATTGTTCATCTCCATAGGCCATCAAGTGCTCTTCTTTGGCTAGGCAGTCTCGAAGCAATCAGATCTCACGGTTCACAAAACATTAGAGAGAAATAACAGAAGTAAACAAGAATAGAGAAAACACAAGATTAAATAATAATAAAAGAAAACAAACCTCAAGTGGATTTCATTAATAATGGAAGAAAAGTAGGCTTACACCGCTGTCACCTCAGTACAAGCATGGACTCCTCCTCCATGAAAGCTTCCTCCACTCTCAGTTACAAAATTTACAAAGAAAAACGAAATAAAATCTAACCTAAACTACAAGAAAGAAGAAAGCCTAAAACCCTAGATTTGGCCCTGTACTGCGCTGGATGCTCTTCTCGGTTGCACTGCAGGGGGTATTTATAGGAGCAGAAGGAGGTAGAGTCCTAACACAACTCTCCCACGAAAACGGGTATCTGGATTTGACAGGATTGCCGCGAAAACGCGGCTTGGGCCGCGTTTCTGTGGCCTGGTAGTGGCGGCTGGCCACGCGCTTTGGCGCGTGGCCTCCCCTGGTCCGTCCATCTGGGCGTTTCCTTCTGGAAGTTGAATCTCGGCTCTTCATCTTTGGATTTGGATATAACTTGGGAAGCAAGTTACCTAGATCCCAAATCTTTTCCACGAATTTCCTTCTCTTCTTTTAACTTTTATCCTCATCCCGCAAGTGTTTAGGGTTGAATAGAAGTCTATGCTTCCCTCTTCTTTAATATTTGCAACTTTGGCCCTTGTGTATTTGTACTTTTGACAATTGATATTTGCATTTTTGCACTTGGGCTTGAATATGGGCTTTTGGGCTTCTTTTAGGCTTTATTATTATTAAAATAAGAACTCAAGGCCTGCACATAATAAATCACAAAATATTAATAAATGTGCAGAATTATATGAATAAATATGAAAATGTGATGGTAAATGTCATGATAAAAATGCACTTTCACTACCAATCAATATGTAGGGGGAGCTTAACATCTCTTCTACATATAGATTCATGTTGAGTGTATCTTATATTGAGGAGCTTGACAACTCTTCTTTATGCGGTACAAGTGTGTAGGCGGAGCTTCACATATCCTCTTATGCATGCATATTATGTGTTATGTGAATTAGGGCTTGTCATCTCTTCTTCATGTAATGCATGTATGTAGGGAAACTAACTTAGCGTCTTCTTCTTCATGAATGTATATCGCATATGTCTCTTTATTGATTGATTTGAGTTCACCTCTTTGTGGGGGAGAACATTGTTTTGTGTTTACTTTAACTCCTTGTTGATGATTGATAAAAAGGGGGAGAAGTATTTTAGTATATATGCATGTTTTTCTTACTTTATTCATAAAGGGGGAGAAGGATTTATGTTTATGCATATATGTTTTGTTTTGCAAATAGGAGAAAAAGAATTTGATGTGTTTTATGCTTGATTGGCATGTTTATCTCCTTATGTTTGCATACATGTTTCATGTGCGTTATTGTCATATCTTTTTGCTTATTTGTGATGCATGAATTATGGGGGAGCTTCTTTGAAGCTTTACTTTAATCCATGCATATATAACTCCATGAGTTTTGTCATCATCAAAAAGGGAGAGATTGTTGGCCCAAAGGCCCATCACTCTAGTTTTGATGATGATCAACTCATGTAGTTATGATACTAATGATCATGTGTTTAATTAGTTTCAGATTTGTGATCAAGATCTTAGTAGGTGTGTAGCTTCAACAAAATTCAAAGTCAAGTTTGGAGCTAGCACGGTTTGATTCAAGAGCTTGTGCATCAAGACCACATCAAGTACTCAAGAGGAGTCTAACTCGTTAGATCAAGTTTGGACCAAGTCAAGAAGGAGGAGAAGACTTCAAGAAGAAAACTTGTGTCTAGGTTTGTTTTTATAAGATTTTGTTTTTAGATAAAATATATAGGATAGAATAGTTAGTGGATTGCTCAAGTATATCTTACACACACACTCTCTTGATTTATATGTGTTTTCATAAAAGAATTTTCATTTTGAAAAAATACCGTTTTGATTTTTGGTATTCAAAGTATACATGTGTTTTTAACCAAAACCTTTTTAGAGCTAAATGACAAAAACATAGATATTTCACCATGTATGTGTAGTGGATCATATCCATACATTCTATGCTTTCAAAGTGTTTAAAATATCTTATTTTTGCATTTGGAGAAGTTTTGAAAAAAAATTTTTGGAAAAATACATTTTTTGTTTTTAGCCAAAATTTATAAGTTAAAAAATAGTTCAAATTATTTGTAACATGTCTTGATTTTACTCAAACATGTTTGTTTATCAAAGTATAATATTGAAACTATTTTTGTAGAATTTAGAGATTTTATGGGATTTTATGTGTGTCAAAATGCCAAGTTTTTCAATCCCTTAACTGACCTGACCTGGCTTCTGCCGGTCGACCGGGACGGTCGACCGACGTGCACGCTAGATCTGCTGGAGGGCCGGTCGACCGACTTGGTCGACCGCAGAGAACTTCTGCTCTCTGGAAAGCCCCGGTCGACCGGCAGAGAGCTCTGCTCTCTGTTCCAGGCAGCGGTCGACCGGGCCGGTCGACCGACGCCCCACCGGTCAGAAATCTGACCGTTGGCGGTCGACCGGGCCGGTCGACCGTCAGCCACCAAGGCTGAAAAAGGCCCCAACGGCTAGTTTTTTTTAGCCCTATAAAAAGGGACTTTTGGGGGCTGTTTTACATAAGATTTTTCAAGTGGTTTTGCACAGTTTTTCCAACTCTTTTAAGAGGTTTTCTCCACTTGTATTTGAGCCAAATACTTCCATTCAAAAGGAGAGTTTATCAAGTTTTTCAAAGTGATTTCTTTGAGTTTTTCACCCCACATTCGATCCTTGTTTTTCTCATAAACACTTGAGGTATCCATTGATATATTCATCCTATAGGAGTGTTATTGTGAGAGTGTTTATTGGTGATCAAGTGTTTAGATCACCAAAAGTTCTTTCTTGTTCTTTGAGGAGGCGAACGTGTGTGTTCGCGTTGTTTCGGGTTCTAGTGTGAACTCGGTGTTTGAGGTGCGGCTTCGACGAGCTAGTGGGCTTGCGGTGTGTACGGGACTAGAGAGTCCAAAGAGTTCAAGTGTGAACTCACCTTGTAGGTGTTGCGGCACCGAGTGATCCGGTGTGATCGTTTTTAGTGAAAATCTTTCATAGTGTTGAAGGCGGGGATGTAGAGCAAGTGTGCTCGAATCTCGAAACAAATCTCCTGTGTTTGCGATTGCTCACTCTCTATCTCTTACTTATTTAAATCTTGCATGCTTATATTGTCTTTATCTTCATATGCTTGATATATATATTTGTACTTAATTGTTATATGCTTCGGGATTGTTTGCTAATACTTGTATTCAACCAAGAGAGCCAACGCGGTACCTCAACTCTTATTAGAGGAATCTTAAGGAGTTAGTCCAGAGCCCTTCAGGGAGAATCCGGCTACACTCTTGAGTTATACGTGGTGTTTAGTTTAATAAATTTTTAATTCCGCATTAATTGTCCATTAGATTAGCTCATCACCTATTTACCCCCCCTCTAGGTGATTTACAGATATTCTACTGACTGGAAGTGATGATGATAGTATTAAGAAAGTTAAAAAATACCTTAAGACTTAATTTGTGATCAAAGACATGGACATGCCAAGGTACTTTCTTGAAAGTGAAATTGCTCACAGTAAACATGGAGCAGTTCTTTCTCAAAGAAAGTATGTTTTGGATCTACTATATGAACTTGACTACATGGCTGCAAGCCAGTGTGTATTCCTATGGATGCTGATACTGATTGTAAGATGAGACTAGACCCTTATTTAAGAACGTTCCTCAGTATAAAAGACTCGTAAGTAAACTTATCTATCTCATAAGTAAACTTATCTATCTCATGTTATGAGATCAGATATTACCTATGTTGTTGAATTGGTGAGTCAGTTTATGCACAAGTATAGAGAGATTTATTGGAAGGTTGCCTTGCGAATTCATTCTGACATACATTAAACGATCTTCATGTAAAGGTCTATTATATAAAAAGTATGAACATTTGCGGATTAAAGTTTTTTCAGATTCTAATTATGCAAGAGACAAAAGAGATAGAAAATCTACCTCTAGCTACTGCACTTATGTAGAGGCAATCTGGTTACGTGGAGGAGTAAGAAGTAGAGTGTTGTGTCTTGTTCTAGTGCTGAAGCTGAGTATAGAGCGATGACTCATACTAAATACGAGATGTGGCTGAAATTTTTGTTTTTGGAACTCGGATTTAGTGTTGATGGTCTGATGCTTACGTATTGTGATAACCAAGCTGCTATTTACATAGTCAGTAATCACGTCTTTCATGAAAAGATCAAGCAGATAGAGATGGACTGTCATTTTGTTTGTGATGCGGTATCTTATAAGTTGATTTCTACTTTATACACTTCATATTCTGAGGAGCTTACATATATGTTTACAAAACCCGTTTCTCCTAGAATTTTCTCGCACTCATGTGACAAGGTATGCGTGATAGATATTTATGTTCCAGCTTGAAGAGAAGTATTAAACTCTTGCTTGCTTAGTTTCTTATTAGGAGTCTTTGTTTTATTAGAATTTCTATATTGTTAAAAGCCTTATTCATATTATGAGTTATATTTTGTAATTGCCTGTAGATAAATAAGTGTTGAGGGAGGAATCATTATCTCTCTAAAATCTTTTTCTTTCAAATTCTGATATTAGTTAAAATCTCTTAATGCTCTCATTGTGGATGTAAATAAGGTTTGATCGAACCATGCATATCTAGTATGTTGTTTCTTCTTCCATGTTGTATATTGTTTGATAATCTTGCGTGTTCGATACCTTTAGACTCTTTTGCACGGTGTAAAGCTCCAACATATTGGTACATATGTATGCCTTGTGGGCAGATGTGCGAAGTAAGAGACAGTAACGTGAATATCAAACTAGTACACTACATTCTAGCATATGGAACAAGCATGATAGTCATATGAATGGCTATAGCCCTAGGCCAACAAAACAGAAGCAAAGCAAAAGTTCTAACAACATAAGCAACAACATGCCTTTATCTGATATCTTTGCAGTTATCTTTATGAATCTTTTTTCTCCATTCTACTTTCTGAAGAGGCATATTCCCTTTTAAATTAACAAATTTTATAGCCCTCCTTATTGTCTTAGTGAATGTCTATTTAGATCTATCGCTATACCTTACTGTATTAAATATGATATCATCACTTCTCTTAGTTATTGCATATCTTGCTCTCTGCGACACATGTCTAGGCCATCTTGATAGATGTTCTCACACATTTACCTCTTAACTTCTTATGAACTCAATAATCTTATTTTCTATATTTTCCCTGCTTTTTGGCTTTGGTGCTTATCCAATTCAATGTTATCTTCTCTCACCTGAAGTAGACTCATTTTCTGGACATTGTGTTTTTCAGTTACCCAGCATCCTAACCCTTGAATTTGTGGATTCTGCTTAACAGGAATCAATCTGACAACTAATTAAGATCACTGAGATATCAACAATCTAATTGGCCAGGTCGGCAAATATCAGGTGGGAGGTTTTCCGTTCAATAGAACGTTCCTTAATTTAAGAACCACCTTTCAATTTCCTTCCTTGGTTAAACACCAATTAGACTGAATCTAAGTCAGACTCGATATACTGAATATCAGTATATCCCCTGTATAAAGAAATGAATTCACTTATACAGTATTTGGAGTGAGGTACGCTTTTAGAGCGAATCTCCTTAAGACAATTACGTCCCCCGCACCGGTGCTAACGGGATAATGGACGCTAGTCTCCCAAGATACAACACTCCTTCACGGTATTGGATAGCACTACCAAATCACCGTACGGTCGAACCGTAGTCAACCATATTCTTCTTCAGAAGTCCCAGATTCAAACAACAATTCTATTAAAAGAATCTGTTGAATTTCCTGAGCCCTCTTTCAGAACGAATTTTGCAGAATCTCCTTTGGAAGTCGCTTCGGATTCTCACTTCTCGCTGGAAGTCGCTTTGGAACTCTACTTCCTAGTTCAGAACGCAGACTTGCTTCTGCTTCAGAACTCAGATAGAATGAGAGAGAGAGATTTGTTTTCTGTTGGTGTGTCTGAGAAAGGGAAACCGGAGCGCTATTTATAGCGCTCCGGAGGGGCATTCTGGTCCGTGAATTTCCAACAGTTGCGGCGGTTCGGACAGAACCGTCGCAACCGTTCGGTCCAACTGCCCAACTGTCCCACCGGCACAACGGTCCAACCGCCCAACCGCACAGACAGTTTTCAGACATCCGTTGGCGGGCGGTTCGGATCCGTTTGCAGACAACCGTTGGCGAGCGGTTCGGATCCGGAGCGGAGCGGGTTTGGTTCGGTCGCAACCCATACCCGCGAGACCCGATTCAAAAAGAACCAGGCCGGGTAGGGAACCTGAACCCGTGCCCGGCACGGCGCCGACGCCGGCCGGCCACGCGCGCGCGCGCATGTGCGGACATAGTTCCCTCCTTTCGCATGCGAAAACTCCAAGTACCCAAAGGGCATGCCCTTTGTTCTCAATTTTCTCTATTTATACACCACAAACTTCCATCCCATGGCCAATGTGGGACTAAATGCTTTTAGCTACTTTTAGTCCCATTTTGGCTTTGAATTAGGCAATCTTTAGACTTGAATATCTCATTCATTCGAAGTCAGAATTGAACATGTGAATATACCACGTTCATCCCCAATGGAAGGAGAACACACTCCAACCATCATCCAATTGATTCGATCAACGGATCTCGCCATAATTTAACTCAAAGATTCGCATTTATATCTTCAATTCCAACAATCCCCCACAATGAATGGAGATTCAAGGAAATGACACACAAAGAGACTGACTCTATTGTGAAAGGTACTTTAGAAAAGAAACTGCATCAGGATAGGTGAACTAGGTCTTGAACCTTCCATAGCGAAAGATTTATCGGACTACTGGCTAATCAGTGATCTAGGTCTTGAACTGTTAGCCGTTAGTGTAAGCCAAGTCAACAAGCTTCACACAGTGACTTTCCAAATCAACTTTGGTTCTCGTTGTGTCCGTTTTGGCCCTGGACATTTTTGGTTTCAGAGAGTATCTTTAGGGAATAACAGCCTCCATAGAAATTCCCAAAGAGCCGACCCAACTCTATACTCACATAAGTGATCGTCCTATTAATAGTAGTCTACTCTACTCCACTTGTTTAGTAACAAGATATAGGCATCATTAAAAGCATTAAGTTTATCCTTAATCCACTTGTAGAGAAGCACTTATGTGCACCTTAGGAATGGATTGGAGTCAAGCTCCCAAGTGCTTACTTGTTGAGTCAATCATAACTAGTTTTTCCTCTTAAACTTAGTCCGTAGGATCTCCAGTCGCTAAGTGAGGTTTCCATTAAGCTGACTCGGTAAGGTTAGGCTTTTAAACCCATTCCCCTCGATGCGCAGTTTATACGCTCTCCACTTAAACATTTAGTAAGCGGATCCGCTAAATTATCCTTTGATGATACAAAGTCAATAGAGATAATTCCATTTGAGAGCAACTGCTTACGGTATTATGTGTTGGCCCAATGTTACAATCACCCTTTTTAATGTTTTGATGATTACAAAACATATTAGTTATTTGTACTAATATTGTTTATTGGTTAAGTGTGTTTCAGGATTCTAACTCAACTAGAAGGATTCTTCCTAAAGGAAGGTGCTTTGGACTCTAGTCAACTCAATTTGGGCTCAAGAATCAAGTTTTGAAGATCATATGGTGAAAGCCCTCTTGAAGAACTTGAAGTCTTTAGAATCATTGTAAGAATAGAATGTTAAAGTTTGAGTGTTGGATATTGGCTCTAGGATACACATACACAATTTGGTTTTGTTAAAAATGAGAGTCTTGTATTTAAGTTTTCATGTTTTAAATTTAGTTCATGTCTTAGTAGATATTTACATGACCCTAAGTTTTACAAAATAAATATCATGTTTTGATCATGTTTATATACTCCTACTAGCATTTTGTTCAAACCCAAAACTATTTTACAAAGTTTTCTATGTCAAAAAAAAATAAATGTTTTTCTTGTTTCAGGCTGACCGCCGACCGCCCCGGTCGACCGGCGCCAGTGCCAGGACGTGCACATTTGTGCACCTGTCGGTCGAACGCCCGGGTCGACCGACTGTAAGTAGTTGCTCTCGGGTTCTGGGTCGACCGCCCGAAGAGAACTATGTTTTCTTTTTTGGACGGTCGACCCGAGCCAATGGCTCTTTGCCAGCTGAGCTGGCGGTCGACCGGGCCGGTCGACCGCCAAGCCTGCAAATGCCAAACGGCTCTTTCCTCTTTTGTGCAATTCTGAAATCTGTTTTTCAGATTGCTTTTTGGCAGACTTTTTCAGGGTTTTTCAGATCTTTTTCAGAGCAAATAAGGTCTAAATAAATTGTTTTAAACCTATTTCTCTCCCTAAATAGAGGAGAAGACTCTCTTACAAAATACCAAAAAAAATCCTTAAGTTTTCAAAGTTTTCAAAGAGAAAAGAAAAGTGTTTAAGCTCTCCATTTCCAACTCTTTCTTGAGCTAGTTTTCAGTTGTTTCCCTAGCAAAAATCATATCTACAACTGAGTTTTTCTCACTACACTTCATAGAGCCAAAATTCCTAACTCATTTCTATAGTGAAGTTGTAAAAAGAGTGAGAGTGTTGTAAAAGAGTTTGGTGATCTTGTTGTGATCACTCTTGTTCTTGTGATCTTCTTGTTCTTGTGGAGACACCTCTTCGGTAGAGTTATTGTACTTGGTGGAGCTCGGTGCTCGGGTCTTCGTAGACCGTTGTAATCGTCCTCGGTGGATAGTGGAAACCTTCACGGAGGTGAAAGCGGGGAGTAGAGCGGTGGCTCGAACCTCGAAACAAATATCTTGTGTTTGCGATTGCCTTGTGTCAATTCTTGCTTTTATTTTCTATTGCACTCTATTGCTTTTATTTACTTGCTTGTGATCTTGTTTCCTTCTTTGTGCTATTACTTCAAGTTTGTGATACTTGTGATATCTTGTGTGCATTTCATCATTGCATATTATTCATTCTTTGTTCGATCAATTCTCATACAACAAGGTTGCATTGCGCACCTCTAACCCATTCAAGGGGATTGGGAGGAAAGAGTTCAGAACCTCTCACGGGGTATTCGGCTCTTAGTCTTATTTTGAGAGATCGTTGCATCATTCATCCATCTTAGTTTTAAAAAGATTGTTAGATTAGCAATTACACCTATTCACCCCCCCTCTAGGTGTTTTTCAATTGGTATCAGAGCTTGGACTCTAGGCTCTTGGCTTAACAACCTTAGAGAGATCCTAATTTTGCTAATCACTACATTCATTCTTCATACACTCTCACTTAGTAAAAATGGCCGATGGAATTAAGACCCCTCCTAAGTTTGATGGACTTAACTTTCCCATATGAAAGTTAAGATGACCGTTTCTTGCAATCTCTAGGTAGTCGAGTTGCAAAGGCCGTGACCAAACCCTTTAGTGCACCCCCAGGTGATGAATCTACTTGGTCCGAAATAGAGACCAAAGAATTTGATGCCAATGCTAGGGCTCACTATGCACTCCTTCAAGCCCTTAATGATGATGATATAGCTAGAGTTATTCATTACAAGTCCGCATATGAAATTTGGATACATTTGCTAGTTACACATGAGGAGACTTCACAAGTAAAGAGGGCTAAAATAGACCTTCTTCGGTCCTAATATGAGAATTTTTGCATGCAAGAAAATGAAACCATAGATGATATGGTTACAAAATTTACTAAGATTACTAATGGACTTTCTTCTCTAGGTGATGCTATCGACAATGATCAAAGAGTAAGAAAGATCATCCGGGCTCTTCCTCCTTCATGGGAAGTAAAAGCAACCACCTTGAAGGAACTCAATGACAAGGAGGAGATGGAGCTAATTGGTCTCATTGGGAACCTCAAAACCCATGAGATGGAGAGAAAAGCAAGGGAGGACATGGCTCCTTCCAAGAAGAAGACTATAGCCTTCAAAAGTCAATCTACACACTCCGACGAAGATGATGAAGAAGAAGATGACGAAGAGCTCTCACTCTTGTGAAGAACGTCCGGAGGATGTACAACAAGGCTAAATTTCAAGGAAGGAGAGATGGCAAGGAGGTAAAGAAGAAAGAAAGATCATTTTTTAATTGCCAAAGACCGGGACACATTGTTGCGGAGTGCCCGGATAAAGTAAAGCCTTCCACCTCCAAGAAGCCTACAAGAAGAAGGCAATGAAAGCTACATGGGATTCCGAGAGCGAATCCGAGGAAGAAATCGACACCGCCAACATGTGCTTCATGGCCAATGAAAGCACAAGCAAGGTAACCTTCCACTTCTCCAAATGATGAACTTTCCATGGATGAACTAGGAGAAGCTTTTGTAGAATTATCACATAACTATGATTTCTTAAGAAAAAGTATTTAAAATGAAAAAGGAAAATGAATTTCTTAATCTTCAAGTCTTTACTATTTCTAAAGAAAAAGATGAATTACTTTCCACTCTTGTTTCCACTCAAAAAGATTTTGACAAGTATAAGATTTCTTGTAAAGGCAAGTCCCCACAAATTGATTCTAATGAGATTACTTTGCTTAAAGAAAGAATAGACTCATTAGGAATTGTTTTAAAAAATTGTGAGTTTGATAAGAAGAAGCTAGAGGCCATGTTTCCTAAGAAACAAGCCCTAAGAAAAATGTTCACCATGCTCATGCTCATGATCATACACACAACCTTTACATCGTGTGCAAACCCCAAGCATGCTCACCTTCACACACACATCATGCATTCATGTATGGAAGAGTGTTCTCATGTTCACATTGTGGGCGGAAAGGACACTTAGCCCAATTTTTGCTATGATAGACTAAGTGCATCTTATCATAATGTTTGGGTTCGAAACACTAACTTTCAAGGACCCAAGAAAGTTTGGGTACAAAGTCAACAATTTTGTTAAATGATATAGGTACTTTTCAAAGCCCAACGACGTAGAGGATTGTGGTATCTTGATAGTGGTTGCTCAAGGCACATGACTTGGGACAT